>JAVIWB010006124.1:0-88972 GCA_031893035.1 Dermolepida albohirtum | reverse complement strand
AATTCGTGTAATTGTAATTGGAATTGTAAAACATATTAATAACAAGCAGTGTATTCCATTATTGAATAGCTGTACTTAAGAAGTTTGATAGAAATTTTAATTACACCTCAGAAACCTCTCTGTAAGCAATTTTACTTATATTTCTTGCGCACGATAAGTATTCGTACACGTACGATATATTAGGAATTACCTACTACATTCGGGAAAGTACCGAACTACTGCACGTGAAGTTTGCGTACACATCGTCGGTAGTATATCAGTTATCATCTTGTGTAGATGCAGTACATGTTAACGGCAAAATGGGCCGTAAGAATAAGGAAACAACCCCTGAAAAGCGAAAGATTATAATTAGATTACATAATCAATGTAAATCATTGCGTACTATTTCAAAAATTGTTAACCGGGCTCACTCAACAATCCAGTCTATCATAGACAGATATTGTTATACCGGTAGATTGTATAATAAACCCAGAAAAGGACGTCCAACCAAGTTGAGTAGACTTGGTGTCAACGCTCTTCTAAAAAAAATAAAGGCCAACCCTAAACTTAGTGCACCAAAATTGAATGCAGAAATAAGAAAAAGTACAGATGTGAGTATATGTGATAGTACAATCAGAAATATTTTGCGAAAGAACGGTTACCATGGCAGAACGGCACGAGAAAATATTGGATAAATAAGGTAAACCAGATAAAACGCTTACAATTTGCTAAGACATACCAAAACGCGCCTCCAGAGTTTTGGAATAAAGTTATATTTACAGACGAGAGTAAATTTAACATATTCAAGTCTGATGGTAAGTGTCTAGTGTGGCGGAAAAAAAATAGTGAGCTCGATAGCAAAAATATCTGTGCAAGTGTTAAAGGAGACGGCAGTTCAGTGCTTGTCTGGGGGTGCATGAGTGCTGTTGGTGTCGGCACATTGCATTTTATAGACGGTATAATGGATTATAGAATGTATATTGATATTTTAAAGACTAATTTACCGCTTAGTGTTGCGAAAATGGGATTAAATGGTGACTACATTTTTATGCAAGACAATGATCCCAAACATAAGGCGTGGAATACAAGGATGTGGCTGCTGTATAACACTCCAAAACAGCTTGAAACAACTCCCCAGAGTCCAGATATTAATCCCATTGAGCACATATGGGATTATCTGGACAAACAACTAAGAATACGTCATATTTCCAATAAGACGGAATTAAAATGCGCCCTTCAAGAAGATTGGAATAATATTCCTATAGATTTGACAACCAAATTAGTTAATTCTATGCAAAGACGTTTAAGCGCAATCATCGATGCCAAGGGTTTCCCTACTAAGTATTAACTTTTTTGTTTTGGTTTTTTTTGTTAAGCAAATTATCGTGTGTACGAATACTTATTGCTCACTAAAACTTTCAATGTCTATGACTTCTTTTGTGTATCTACCAGAATTTTAACTTCTTTTGTATTTTGTATACTGATATATGTTTGCATAAGACCCAACTTTATATAGTATAAATTATTTGTTCTTTTTTGCCTTAAATTAGGACTGTAGTCTTGTCTTTTAATAAAATTACGTATGTGTACGAATACTTTTTACATTCACTGTATATGTAAGTACTACATACATAATGTATGTATGTAGTACTTATGTACAATATATACATGTTAACTATATTTCGTGGAGTGTTAATGTAAATTCGTTCGTTCTTCAACGAAAATCAATATCGTATTTTTCCTCAACCACTTATCTAACAAAATAATTTGTTAAATTCGTCAGATTCGCGTCTACTCTTCGAACCTCAACGTTGATCTCTGCGCATTTAATTAATACACCGTGTGCGGTTTCGCATGTAGGTAAGTGCTGTATTCATTCGGATCCCCGCAATAAAACTCGTGTAATCACAAATGCCATCTCTTAACATCGCGTGTTCGCGTGTAATTTTTCAGGACTTTATTTTCAGAGCTTCGGATAACTGAAGTAATCCGACTTTCTTATCGTTTCAGGTCGAAGCAAGAACAGTGCTTGTAAAATGCACGGCAGTAGTGGCGATCGCAGGGCCCTCGAAAGGGAGGCCCTGCGAAATGTCATCGCACAGTGGAACGCCAATCGTTTGGATATTTTCGAATTGTCTGAACCTAATGAGGTGAGTAATATTTTTTACTGATTTTTATATTTCTTTATGTACTATCTATTCACCTTCTCTATTGTTAATATCAGGTTGTTACATATGAAATGTCCGATTTTGTAAGGAATAAAAAAAATTTAAAAAAATATAAATATTTATTCTGCAAAATAGTCTCCATTTACATTAATAGTTTGCTGCCAACGGCCTGGAAGCTAAAAAATTCCTTTTGAAAAGAAATCTAGGTTTTGACGGCTCACATATTGCTCAAACACTGCTATTACAGACTCCCGGTCAGGGAAGTCCCTATTTTTTAAGTGAAAAATGAAAATCAGTTGTGAATAAGGTGGGTGAGGGAGAATTTCGTAACCAAATTCCGAAAGTTTTTGGATTGTCTGTCGTGCAACATGAGGCCTTGCATTATCATGAAGAAGTATGGGTCCATGTCTATTGACTAGTGAGGGCTGCAAGCGGCTCAATTTTCCATGCATAGTTTCCAGTTCGGCACAATAGGACGCTGCCGTGATGGTTTCACCAGGTTTCAAAAATGAATAATGAATAATACCCTTACTGGTCTACCATACAGTCGCCATAATCTTTCGCGGGTAAAGTGATGCTCGTGCATGCTGTCTTAGTGCTTCACCTCGATCTAACCATTGTCCTGACCGTCTCTGATTATCATAAAGTATCCACTTTTCGTCACACGTTACCACTCGATGAAGAAACGGTTCAACTTTCTGTCGATTAACCAAAGAGGTAGCCACCTCTAATCGACGGAGCTTATTGGCTTCCGTTAATTAGTGCGGCACCCATCGATCGAGTTTCTTCACTTTGCCAATCGAAGAAAGGTGACGACTAATGGTGGCAATGGACACTTGAAATGTTTCTGCAAGGCTACGCACTGTTGTCGACGGATTACTTTCAACTTTTACACGCAGCTCGTCGTCATTAACGGTGCTACGCGCATATCCGCGAGGCTCATTTTCCAAATCAAAATTTCCCTCGCTGAATTTTTTAAACCATCGCCGTAATGTGCGTTCATTACACGTGGTTTCACCGAACGTCTGAATAATTTCTCGCGTTGCTGCGCGCTGCATTTAATCCCTTTTTAAATTGAAAGAGGTAAATTGCCCGAATATCTCTTGCCGACAGCATTTCCATAGGCGAGACAAGGACAGGTGTATTAATCTTTCCAAGAAATGGAACAGGTACACACTTCAAAATAAATACTCTTTTCTACAAATACAATAATAATTTTCACCAAAAACATACACGTCTTCACAGGTGGGATTCAGTTCAGACTGAAGGAAAAAACGGACATTACATTTGTAACAACCTGATATATTCATATTTAATCGTTGTTTATGCAAGGTACTTTATACAACATAAATTTATAAAATCTAAGTTTTGGTGTTGACATATACATACGTATTGCTGTATATTTGGAACTAAACATATGTAGAAATAATCATGCAATATGCAACAACATTCAAATGTACAATAAATGTGCTGAGGAACTAAAAGTACATGTAATACACTCATACACATTAATTAACTAAGTAAAATATTTAGAATACGTTGTAAAAACGTTACGTGTATGTCCACATATAAAGATGTACACTACATTACAGAAAAGTTGAATTTGATTTTAAAAGGGATGCGTATAATTATATATTGATTATCTTTCTTCGAGCATAATCAGTACAGTGGGATGTTCGCATGTACATATGTATCTCAAAAAATGCAAGATTTTACTTATTGCGTGACACTTGTACTCCACAATCTTATTAAAGAGTAAAACATTTGCCAAAAACACGTTCGTTTTTTAAATTAAAATTAAAAATTAAAATTAAAAGTAACGTTTGTACAATCATACTTCCATAAAAATGATTTTTTTTCATTTATTTTTATATATAATAATAAAGAAAAAGATTAATATTGTTTATGTTTCATTTTTATGGTAAGTTACATTTTTAAGCTATATATCCCGCGTTTTAGTGGGATATTTGAATCACTCCTTATTCTGAGACAAGGTATAGTTATACGATTTTACATTTATAGCTATACCAATTAATTTTAACAATTTCATTGTAGTTTTAATCTTTTAGAACCAATTTGAGTACGTTTCAATAACGGTTTGAAAATAGATGTGTATCTAAAAACATAACATTGTGAAAGATACGTACAAAATCGTCAAAACAATAAAAGAATATGGTGTACCTAAATATTGCTGTACAACGATAATTTAAAATGTAAATCCATTAATAATCAATTTCTGTATAATTTTGTAAAGAGTTAATTTGTTTATAAATAAAACGTCAACTATAATAGAAGTTAAAGAAGCCTATATTTCATATATGTATAATCGTTTTAAAGGAATTGTTAGATATTTCTTTGAAAACAGTATATATACCAAATGTAGTAGATGTTCGATTCAATTCATAGAATAGGCTTTTTGTTTTGTATGTCTTTTGCTTGCTGTTAAAAGTGTGGGAAACGGGGGGTTGAAAAGAATCTCTTGCACACGAGTGACATACGAGCCGGCTTAGATTGGTAATAGCGCAACTTTAAAATTTAGTCACACCCCTTTAAATAGCAGGAAAAATTTGACGTAGATGACACAAGCAATTTAAGAATTTTATTTAAAATACTAAAAAGTAAAAATCTAATGTAAAATTTTATTCTAAATGGGATAAATTAAAGAAAGAATTAAGGGAATCAATTTGAAAAGACTTAAAATAGGAAACAAGATATTTTACTAATGGCATGACCGGTTACTTTTTTCGGCTTTCGTAAAAATTGTTTAATTAATTCAATTACATAGTGAAACGTCCGAGGTCTTTATGCTTCATTAATAACTAATAACATCTTAAAAATGTTTTAATTAATTTATTCATTTTAATTTTAAATTTATTGAAACTCATAATCGATGTGCTTTTTAAAATTAATTTTATGCATTGTTATAAATATTTGAAATCACAAGTCATATAAGTAAGTTGCACCGATGATGGCCGTAATGAGGACGATTTTTCTCTGGCTGTTGATTCATTACGATCCACAATGACGATGGGACTACACTTTCTTCATTATTTTAGTTTTTGCTGAACAGTTTCAAACTATCGCTAAGTGTTCGCATTCTTTCATGTTTTTGATCGCAATTCGACAGCGTGGAAGTTCTCAACTCTTCATGCAAAATGTGATGTATGCATTCATTCGTTATGCTCATAAGTTTTATCTCCTTAATGTCTATTTTTTTGTCGTTCAAAATAATATTAATTTATCTAGAAGATTATTATTATTATCATTATTGTTGTATAATGTTCCAATTTCAGGAAACATCTGTATATTCTAGAAGCTCAAAATTCAAGGGAATTTTATCAATAAATAAGCATCTGGATGCACACAAATAGTTGCTATTTCTACATTTATTATTGTAATGGGTTTTTCTAGTAGTAACTTCCCGTTAATTATCACTTAAGTTTTAATTCCCTGGACTTATGCTGTTACATTTTATATGTGAGTCTGTAATTGTTAATTCAAAAAGTTTGACTGACTTATAACGATTTGAAAGTAATAGACGCAGCACTTAATACAATATCTGGCCAAAATATTAGCGCCGCCTTTATATTTATTGTAAGTAATACAAAGCTAATACTAATCTTTCGTAATTATATCCTTTGCTCTGACCTCTGCTTGTACCCTCTCAGGCATACTTTCCATGCTGACTTTTACCAACTCTTTAATCATGCAATGATTTTGCCACACATCTTGGATATTGGCCACCAATTCATGAATGGTGGACTTCGTCTTGAATAGATTACCGATTTCAACACGTTCCACGCATTTTGAATAGCTTTTGGGTCAAGAGAGTTTTCCGGACATGAAAGCACTATCTAAATCGCCAACTCCAAAAGGTTTCTCACAGATTGCGCCTTATGGAGTACTATTACGCAAGATATAATATTGAAGATAAGAATGATATAAAGACTTTCATTAAGATCTTGTTCGTCTAAATATGAGAGCAGAGACCTTCCGGCATTATGCAGGACCAGATCATGACTGACAGTTGACGTTTTACAGTTTTCACCGCACAGACTTCACTATATTGTTCAAGACTTCGGCGTCTCACAAACTAAGCTTTCAAGAATTACACCAGATGTTTAGCAAAAAAATTGTTTTTATTAATAAATAAATGTGTATGCCATTACTTTATCTTACCTTTCTCTAATCATCTATTGTGCAGTCCTCGTGCAATTTTGTCCATCGAAAACGAGATTTGTTTTTTGCAGCCCTTAACCCTAGTTTTTTAACTGGGCGAAAAAGGAAAGCTAGCCCTGGATAAGACAGAAACATTATAACTTGTGCAAAGAAGACACCGTTCATAAGTTCAACGGCAATTAAAAGTGATTTACACATTTGTATAAGCACCCCTATTATTAGACGAAGATTGATTCAAGGAAAATTGCGTGCAAGAAATCCTAGGAAGGTATTATTATTAAATAAAAGGCAAATACAAAGTAGACTGTCATTTGCTCAAGCATCATGCTATGGGAGTGGTATGGCGAAGGCCCTTTACACAAGATAGAAGGCATAATGCTGATGTCAATGTGAATATATTACAAACTGTGCTTGTACCATTGCAGAGGAAGAAATGCCACTAAGATGGTTGTATATGCGGGATAACGATCCGAAGCATGTTTCTCGTAAAGCGAAAACATAGTTTCGAGATACTAACGATCGCGTTTTGGATTGGCCAGCACAATCGCCAGACTTAAGCCCCATGAAAACTTATGTGTGTAGTTGAAAAAAACTGCCGCAAAATGTTGAAGATCTGTAAAGAATATGCCAAACCGAATAGCAATTAATTTCAGCAGAGACATGTAGGCATCTGGTGAACTCGTTGGCCCACAAGTGTCAAGAGGTGATAAACAATAAAGGTCAAGCAACAAATTTTTAAGAGTTTTAATCCAACTAAGTAAAAATGACATTTGGTTAGTATTTTGGTATGACTACTACTAGTTTAATGCACAATTATTTTGTTTGTCCAAGAATATACAGTTTTATTTTCTCTTTGGTTTCAAGAAACCTATTTATTTACGAGGATAGTTTGACAAGTAGTGAGAATGACACATAGGTGGTGCTCTAATTGGTAAAACAAGTGCACTGTAATTTAGGTTGCCTATTTATATGATTACATTCGGATATTTAGATAAATCGATTGATTAGTTTATTTTTGACAGCTGATTGAAGAAGAAGTAACACGTGTGAGTATCGTGGGGTGATTAAATACTTCGTAATTAAGGATATGAAAGCTACCGAAATGAAAGATGAGTTACGGGAAACATTGGGTAAATCTGCTCCATCATCCGCCACAATAAGTAGATGGACAAATGAATTTAAACGTGGTAGAACAAGCTGTGTTGATGAAGCGCGCTCTGGAGCACCCAAAATCGTGACTTTTAAGGAAATGATTATAAAAATCCATAATATTATTACGCAAGATCGACGACTTAAAGTGAGAGAGATAGCAGACATGGTAAACATTTCAACAGAACGCGTACACCACATTTTAACGAAAGAATTGGGTCTTTCCAAGCTTTCGGCAAGATGGGTGCCGCGATTGCTTACGACTGATTAAAAGTTCACTCGTTTGCGCATTTCCAATGAGTGTTTGGACCTTTATAAGCGGAATCCGGTTGATTTTTGTAGGCGATTTTTTACTTGCGATGTACACCCGAAACTAAACAACAGTCGAAACAATAGTTAGAACGTGGTTCTGCACCTCCAAAGAAAGCGAAAACCACTTTATCGGCAAACAAGGTGATGGCCCCTTCTGACTTGCACCTTTTTCCAAAATTGAAAACTGCACTAAGTGAAAAGAAATTTTCGTCTAACGATGAGCTTATCATCTTCGTAAATGAGTATTTTGCAAGCCTTCCGGAATCGCATTTTAGAGATGGCATAAGGGCATTGGCGCACCGTTGGAATAAATGTATTACTCTTTTAGGAGAATATATTGAAAAATAAAAATGATTTAGTATTTAAAAAATTCGTTTTTCTTTTCCATTCTCACTACTTGTCAAACTACCCTCGTATTGCTGTAGTTATGTAACATGTTGGAATAAAGAGTTCAATAAACTTGAATTTCTTTTATTTAACGTATAAATTGATATTTCAGCAAATTGCTATAATATATATATATATATATATATATATATATATACACTGCAGGCCATAAGTTTGGAATCAGTTCCAGTAAATTCATAAAAATTAAAATTTATCTATGTTACGTTCGTATTACCTTGATATAAGTACAAAGGATTATTCTAAGTACATTATAAAGCTTTACATAAAAGATGTAGTTTTAAATGCATTAATAGTTGGAAAATAACCAGAGATTAGGGAAACTCTGCGTGCGGTATTATTTATTCGAGCAGGTAATATTTCTGCATAATGAACGATTACCTGGAATGGACAAATTTTATTGCAGACCCTTCCGCATAAACCTTTTGTAATTACATTCAGTTTTTATATTTATAAGTATTTATACATTTTGAAGTAATGAGAATATTTTAGTTGCTTCGTATCATTTAAAGTGTGTAGACACATAAAAGTGTGTAGAATCAGTAAACATCGTTTGATTATGGCGAAGAGAAAGCAGATATCGCTAGAAAAACGTGTAGAAATTATTAATCATCATAATCGGGGATTCTATACGGGATATCGCGAAAAGAATGAAGATATCGTACAAAGGTGTACAAAATACAATTAAAAGATACCAATCTATGGAGGGTATACGGATCAGGAAGACCAAAAATTACAACTCCTGCAGAAGATCAGACAATTATATTGACGTCGAAAAGAGATAGAAGATTAACGGCCTCGCAAATCCGCGGTGAGTTTAACAGGGAGCGTGAAACTCGGATCTCTTTAACCACAGTAAAAAGGCGGCTCAGAGCGGCTGGGCTGATGGGACGTGTAGCAGTTCGCAAACCGCTTCTACGTCCGCAAAATAAAATAAAAAGGCTACAATGGGCAAAGTTACACAAAGATTGGACAATAGAACAGTGGGAAAAAGTACTATGGATCGACGAATCAAAGTACGAGGTCTTCGGTTTCAGACGTCGGATATTTGTAAGAAGAACTGCTACGGAAAAAATGTTACCGCAATGTGTGATGCCCACGGTAAAACATGGTGGCGGTTCTGTAATGGTTTGGGGATGTTTTTCTTCGGCTGGTGTAGGAGACCTGGTGAAAATCGACGGAGTTTTGAAAAAGGAGGGTTACAGACAGATTCTCGAACACAACGCTGTGCCTGAGATTACTTGGAGAAAACTTTATATTCATGCAAGACAACGACCCAAAACATTCTTCTCATTTATGTAGAGGATATCTCCAACAACAGGAAGCTGACGGTGTTTTACAAAACATGGTTTGGCCGGCACAATCGCCAGACCTCAATCCAATAGAGCTGTTGTGGGAAGAATTGGATAGAAAAGTGCGTGAAAAGTGTCCGATCCCATCATATGTGGCAAGTTATACAAGATTCTTGGGCAAATATGCCCAATGAAACCCTCACAAAATTAGTGTCTCGTTTACCGCGATTGTGTGCTTCCGTCATTAAAGCAAAAGGAGGGTATTTCGATGAAAAGTCCGTTTAGTTGATAATAAAAATAAGTGGATGTAAATAAATAAAATTTGCTTTTTTTCCTGCTTATTTTATAATAAAACGTTTTGGTATATTAATATTGTTTTATTTTTACAATGTTTGTTAAAGCCACTACAATATTTTCATTATATTCTGAAGTGATTCCTAACTTATGCAAGTGATTCCAAACTTATGGCCTGCAGTGTATATATATACATACATACATACATATACATACATACGTAATATATATATATATATATATATATACGTATTTATAAATTATTGCGTGATTATGAAATTAGAAATTTAATGTTTTCCTTAATATATGGTACTTCTTTTAAGATATCAGGAAGAGGATTTTAAATAACGAAATACATATGTATGTATGTACACATATGGATGGTCTACATATGAATTGGTAGAAAAAATAAAAGAAAACATAACATGCTTTGTTTACTTTTAACATGTGCATATACATTTCTAACTATGTATACATACATAAATATACTCATGAAAGACAATGTAAACTACACATATCAGAAGAGAAACCATTATGTACTTTTTCTTTTGAACAATTTAGATTATTTCTGTTAATTTCTTTTAATGTACACATAATAGCCTACTAGTCACTGCTTATTCCAATTTCGACTTTTCTGCTCTAAATAACCAGTGTGCTGGAAGTCGTGACCGCAGAAAGACAACATGAATGATTACTAAAGATTAATACCTGTTTAGTGAACTTCTGCGATGCGTGTCTCAACAAGCTATCAGAGCTGTATAAACGTAATTACGATGTATGTACAATATCAGAGACTAGTTCTACTTTCTAGGATCGTTGTAATATTTTCATTAATATCAGAATGCAGTCACATTGTTTGACGCGACCTGAATTGTATATATTTTGTCAAAATGCTTGGAGCGTCAATCGAAACTAGTAAACTAATGATTAACATTATGGAAATATATTTTGTATAGCTATGTAAAGTTACATACATTCACAAGGAAGAAGTAGTACAAGTAAGTGTACTCAGTTTTGTTTATACTTCCTAATATAAAACCGACATTTAAACGTGATTTATTGCCAAATAATTATTGTTTCACGCAGGATGTTTTCCAACAATATTTACAAAATATTGTTGTTCAGAAAATTAATATTAATACAGATATTATTCGAACTTTAAAGAAAGGATGCAGTTTGTGAATTAAATTTGTTTCTTTTGTGAATGTAATTTTGAAATGAATTTGAAAAACAAAATAAAACTAACCTATGATCGCTACCCAAAACTCTAACAGATAACTACAGCAAGGAATGTGATCGGCGCACCACAGGTGTGCGCTTGATAGTAGGCACGTAAAATAAAATAAATAGTTATATGTAATTTATGAAACGCGAAGCATCCTTTTAAGCAGCATTTTCAGTGTATTCACAAACAGGCTAAGAACGGTTAAATATTTAAAACATAGGATTTGTTTTCAAAGTTATTTCAACATTTTGTCACGAGGAAAAAAATGTTCTTATGTAAATAGAACGGCCGTTCAACATCTGTGTCGCTACAAATTTGTTTTAATGCGGTAAAATCTGCATCTTTCTTTAGCACACTTATTTACTGTGGCTATAACACTAATATTTTTGTCGTCACTGATAGCATGTAGCTGCGTTTGTACAGCGACCAGTATTTGCAGTGAATCCATTAATGGCAACGAAGGGTATTGTAATTTATCAAGTGCTTCAACTACTCTTTTGTAATTGTTATAAATTGTTCGTAAATCTGCTCAAGTTCAGCATCTTTTTTTGACTTTTCTTGATGGCAGTTGCTTCTTTAGGATCAAATTGTAAAACTACGACTTTTTGGAAATGCAGAAAATAATAAAATGGCTGTATAAGTTTGGAGATGTTGGGACATTTCCTATGTATTTCTCGAATATTTTTAGTGGATTTGGAGAACACTGCCTTTGTATGCGCAATCAAACCATACACCTTTGTATAACAGCGTCGAATCGTTTCTGCCACAAACTGTAAAGCATGGATTTCACACTTAGCATGTAAAAAAATACCACAGTTATCTTTAAAAGACCGACCTACAGAAAACATTGTTATGGCGCCACCAGTCATAAATTTTAAGAGTTGGTCTCTCGAAAGTTCAAATTTACCAATGTATTTAGCACCACTTTCGAAATTACTTTGACAATACGTTCTTCACTCTTCTAAAAGCTAGTAAGATTGAAGATAAGGATTAAGTGGTTCCACTCTACGCATAACCAAAGCTTTTTTGTTTTCTAACTTCGATTTAATTCTATTTTCAGTATGTTCTCATGCAGAATTTCGTAACGTTTTCGAACTAGATAATTTACAGTTCATGCATTTATTTCAAAATGAGTAAAATAACTCGTTAGCTAATAAACGCAACGGTAGATTGTACACTATCAGTGTTGAACATGAATCGAATAGAAATTGCTCATTAGATTATACACTAACTTTTTTGCGCCGTCCACTTTCCACGTGTTTTTTGCAGTCTTATTTCACTTTTGTGTATTCGTACATTAAGTAAAGAAATCACAAATAAACTTGTTTAATATGTCAGATAGTGGTCGTTTCTACGACTTACGTAACCACGACATAATTCTATGCAATGTATAAAACTCCGTGAGCAAGTGAGTTCCTCCACGCAAAGATGTACACTGCACGGTGCACGCCTAATGAAGTGGCGACAGAATTTCTGCACTCTATATATAAAGTTTCAATAAATTATTGGGAAAGTCGTTCGTGTTATTTCGTCGGAAAAATATAATATTTTAAAACATTTCATTTTTTCATCTTTGTTCTCATATAAATATTTTACTTTGCTTTACATGGTGTCAATCACACTCCTATAGAATACTATTCTATTCTTAGTTTAATCTAACTTCGAAATCATGTTGATATCATTTAACACTTACCTTTTCACATTAATTTTTATATTCTGTATACATATTTCGACAACTAAGTTATCATCATCAACAGACAATTAAACAGTGTCGCACCTGGACACCACGGTATAATCCGCACGAAACCAATTCCGTACACGATCTGTACCATCGAAAGCCAAAACGGACACTGCCGTAGTTTGCGATACTGCTTAATTATCTGGCGATGATGATAACTTAGTTGTCGGAATACGTATTTAGAATACGAAAGTTAATGTGGAAAGGGGTTTATACAATATATCAACCTTCAGTGATTAAGTTAATCAACCACAGTCTCCATCAAATTTACCTTGGAAATGTTTCTTCAATTTTTCTTGCAAAGGCTTTTCTTTTTTCATTCAACTCGTGTTCGAGGATATACTCTTTGTTTTCCAATTTGCGTTATCCTTTGATTTTATGAAGTTGCACTGTTATTAGTATTACCAATTTCCTTACTAATTTGAGTACAAAATGTACTTCATCTTTTCGCGCATATTTACAAGTATCTGAAACTGTAATATTGGAAGCATATTAAAAGTGCATTTCTAATTTTTGAACATTAAAAAAATAACAATGTAAACTATTATTGTACTTTATAATATTTACGAAAGTAGAACTCCAATAATATGCACACAAATATAATTTTTTTAGTAAAATAAAATCTACTTCACGTTTTATTCAATAACTATTCCCTCCGTCCTTGTCAATTCTTTATATTTCTAGCAACTTACTTATTTTTCAGTTTATTTAACGAACTTATCGAAATAAAGTGTTTATGAAATTTATTTAGACTTTGTAAAAATTACATTTCTCAGGCTGACATTTCTGTTTAGTTTGGTTTTGTTGAACGTGATGTAGTCCCTGATCATAACAAATTCAACATCCATCTTACACATAATTTTTTCATACTTAATTCATTATGCAAAATCGAAACTACTGATCCATATCAAATGTGTAGAGCCTCTGCTTATTCGACGATCATGTAGCACCATATCATGTATGTACTTGTTTACTCATTTCTGAAGTAACACGTGTTTCGGTCGTCCACTGCGTTGGTTTATTCAAACTTATTGAACAACCTACGTTTAAACGATGTCCGTCGTTTTATGGTTGAAAGCGACAAAGATTTGTCTCCGTATATAGTCTTCAGTTCAACTTTAATTTCATCGTTCGTTTTTTAAAAATAATAATTTATCACCGATCTGTACTCCCTTCACTTTTTCCATGTTTCAAGACAAAGTAAGAATATTTGATTTTCTATTCAAATAATAAGAGTCCTTATGAGTGGGATTAACGCATATTTTAACGATTTAGTTTTGAAAGGATTAGTTGAAAAACAAATAAGATAAGTTATTAGTGCTGCTCTCGCGGGTATATCCTGATACGTAAAAAATTAATAGCTGCTGAAGTATGCACGACGTTTATTTAGGATTACTTCAAGGCAATTTTTATGTAGCCTGTGGTTGATTAACTTGATCACTGAAGGTTGATATATAACCCCTTGCGACATTAATTTTCGTATTCTGTATACATATTTCGACAACTAAATTGTCATCATCAGCAGATAATTAAACAGTGTCGCACCTGGAAAACTACGATAAAAAATACCCTTACGAAAACAAATTCCGCACGCGATCCGTACCGCTGCAAGCCAAACAAAACGTATATGATAATATGAATAGGATCACTTCCACTTTTTACGCTTTATTTCAAAATAAAATCTCCGTTCAAGAGTATAATCAAGATAATTACGTTTATAATAATAATTTATTATCCAACAGTAATATAAATTACTAATTACATTATAATTAAAAACTAAAGACATATAATATAGAGATGAAATTAAATCAAATTACTTTGTCCTAAACAAAAATTGATCTATATATAAAATGTGATTAAACTTTTGAATGGTTCTGTATATACAAATTGTCCGCCAATTTGCATATATAAGAAATATTTAACATATTTTTGCAATTAATAATCTTAAATAAAATGTTTTTTTAAACAAAATCAAATTTAACGGTGTTCAATGTTAGTTGTTCTATATTTATACTACCATTTAACATTTCACAATTTCCTGTTTTTAATTGATTTCTGCATTTTAAATAGTCTTGTAACCGCAAATATCTTTTTTTTCAAACTGAATTTGGATGAAGGATATTGTGAAATGAAATTGTATTAGTCAAGCAATTCGTGACACAATTTCATGAAAGAATGTATGCAGTTATCAGTGTGATAGTGACGATGATTATTTGACTGTGGATGAAAATATTTAGATACGAACCAAATGTAAACCAATAGGCTAGAGAGTCTTTGTCGTATTAGTTTATTTATTAAGAGTTTATTTAATGAATTGCAATCCAAGTTATTCTTCTATTTGCAAGTAGTATTAATCTTTGAAATATTTAAACTCATTTCTAGAAACATATGTACGCAGGAACGAAGTATCTATATAAAATAACTGAGTCACTTAAACATAATAATACCTATTTAATTCAATAACATTTAACATAATAAGAAATAATGTTTATGTGTATACTTAATATTTTAGTGAATATCTATTTTCGTCTCAGTTAAAGTAATGTTAAAATTTATTTTATATTAAAAAGCAATTTATTTTCTTGTTTATGATTTCATAATGTTTTAAAAGACAATAAACCTTTAGTGATTAATAAAATTATGTTTTATAACATATTGAAGTATTATTACATTTAGACATCAGTTAAATAATTAGCATATAAAGGGTTTTCCAATAAGGACTTGACAACTTTTTTTCAAAATAAAATGCAAACCATTTGAGATATTTCAAAAACTTTATTATCGGGTTGAAGTACAATCAAATCATTTATGAATGGAACTCGACTTCGTTCATATGGCCAGCGCGGGCACGTTTGCAGCGGTCGATTCG
Organism: Dermolepida albohirtum; assembly: GCA_031893035.1. Classification (NCBI taxonomy): domain Eukaryota; kingdom Metazoa; phylum Arthropoda; class Insecta; order Coleoptera; family Scarabaeidae; genus Dermolepida; species Dermolepida albohirtum. The sequence goes on along the minus strand of JAVIWB010006124.1, from coordinate 73,362 downwards.
TTGGACCCAATTTTTGATGACTCGGCCACACAATTCGGCCGAAACGGCTGCTATTTCGCGTTCAATATTGGCCCTGAGCTCTTCCAACGTTGTCGGCTTGTTGGCATAGACCAATAACTTGACGTAGCCCCAAAGAAAAAAGCCTAGAGGCGTTAAATCGCACGAACGAGGCGGCCAATCGACTGGTCCCTTTCTTGAGATAATACGCTCATCAAACTTACTCTTCAATAAATCGATTGTAGCGTGTTCTGTGTGGCTTGTGGCACCGTCCTGCTGAAACCACATGTCGTCCAAGTCCATATCTTCCAATTCGGGCCAAAAATAATCGGTAATCATGGCGCGATAATGATTACCATTCACAGTAACGTGACGATCATTATCGTCGACGACAAAATATGGCCCCATGACGCCGCCGGCATGCAAACCGCACCAAACAGTTATTTTTTGTGGATGAAGTGGTGTTTCATGAAGCACATGTGGATTTTCACCCGACCAATAACGCATATTTTGCTTATTGACAAACCCATTGAGCCAAAAATGAGCTTCGTCACTGAAAATGATTTTGCCATGAAATTGATCATGGCGCATCTTTTCCAGAGCCCAATCGGAGAACGTACGTCGCTTCAAATGGTCCATCGGCTTCAATTCGTGAGTCAGCTTGATCTTGTATCGGTGTAAACCAAGATCCTTGCGCAAAATTCGGTCACCGACTCCGAATTTCTGTAGTAAATTTTTGTAATTTGCAGACGTTGTTCGTTCGTGTAGGAGTTACCCCCTACACATAACCTGGCAATTCTTCATCACGGTTTAAGTTACTGAAGATTTCTTTTGATTTAGAGATTTTTCAACTCTACTACGACTAGAACAGAATTCAATTGAATGCGGTGCTCTATTTTAAGCCTATGCTCAGCAAGTGAGTTGAAAAAGAGTGACGACGCTCGATCAACGCCTCTATTTTGTTTTTATGACAGTATGTGGAAAAAAATTTAAAAGCGATATATAATTTTTTAAATTTTCTTTATCGCTGATTCCGTGTGCCATTTACAATCCCGTTCCTTGTAAACCATTAAAACATTAATTTCGTATTGCAAGCATCACATTTTACGCAGCTGTCACGGAGCCAATGTATATATTTAATAATTTGATGTATCCCTTGTAACCTGTGTTTTCGTTTACGTAAAATTTTCGCCCACCTGTGTACGGTTGGCTTAACCAGGAGATAAACATTCTAGGAATGTCTCGCGTGAAGCAATACAGAATTGTGCGATATAGCTATAAATAAAATCATCCCATCCAACGCCAGTTTAACTCCTACCGGGCGTGTTACTAGCGTCGATAAAACCAGTCTTCCCAAGTTATAATAATACTCTAACAGATACATTTAATGCCATTAAATGTAAATTTTAAATAGATAATAACCTTGGTTAGTAATGTTCTGTACTTTGTAATTCTTAACAGCGAAGGAATGTCTGGTTTATTCAGTATAACGAATACTAATAGTATCAGTTTTAAACTAAACAGTAGATTCAATACACACACTTTAACGTATAAATAAGCAATGCGAATAGATTTGTACATACATTCAAAGTTAATTTGTTTCCTTGATCGTTAAGCAATTAAATATGTATGAATGCTGTAAAAGCAACATGTTGATACGACCATATGCGTAGCTGGGGATGAATACAGATTTTCACTTACACATAAATTTAAATTGAATTAGTTTCATAAACACATATGTATGCTATACGTTGAATATATGGTGTAAAACTTATTAAGATGTGCCTTTGCATAATTATACAGATAGCCTAAATAAGTATCATTCTATTTATATATAGTAAATGTAATCAAAGTCTAAATAAATAATGTGCAAAAAATGTTTGAATTGGTGTATTGTGAAATTGATTTTAGAAGTATAGCTTAACTGAACTAACGGATAAGCTAGCTCGGCGACTATAATAAAATTTACAGAGAATATTATATTATTTTGTCAAATATAGCAAAACCGTTAGCAAACTACCCAGTTATACGATCATGTGAATCATAAAATGAAGCTGGAGTTTTAAAGAATTAAGCCAAATCATTTTAATTACTTAGATTGCACGTAAGAGAACGGCAATAAATTATTGAAATAAATTTGTAAAAGTCATGCAAAATCGTAATTCATAAAGAAGGTTAAACGTTCTTTTCAGCTAAAAATCATTAACACTGAGTATGAGAAAGCAACTACATATAGCCTTTTATTATGGTAATTCTAAATTTGAAAAAAAAATTGGTAGTAAAAATTATTAGATCGATTCGCTGGACATTGGATTGAAAACGAGCAATTTTAATGTTAAGTAATGTTATGTAGTTTTTAGACACATACCTAAAAAAACTAATGTAATTATCACCACCTGGATACCGATAAGAGATACATTGAGTGATCAAAAGAAGGTAATCGAGACTTCGAAACGTTTGATATACGAGGATAGTTTGACAAGTAGTGAGAATGACACATAGGTCACGCTCTAGTAAAACAAATGCACTGTAATTTAGGTTGCCTATTTATATGTTTACAATCCGATATTTAGATAAATCGGTTGATTAGTTTATTTTTGACAGCTGATTGAAAAGAAGCAACACGTTTTGTTAAAATGGAAAAAGCAGAGTATCGTGCGGTGATTAAATACTTCGTAATTAAGGCTATGAAAGCAACCCGAAATAAAAGATGAGTTACGGGAAACATTAGGTGAACCTGCTCCATCATCCGCAACAATAAATAGATGGGTAAATGAAATTAAACGTGGTAGAACAAGCTGTGTTGATGAAGCACGCTCTGGAGCACTCAAAATCGTGACTTCTAAGGAAATGATTATAAAAAATCCATAATATTATTACGCAAGATCGACGAACATTTCCGTTTGTCATCAGGACGCAGAGCTTGTAACAACTGTAACGTGTACGACTTCATAACCAACCGACGTCTCAAAACACGCCAAATTATTGTTGTAGACAGTTGCAACTCTCGACTGGCACAACGAGCTGATTTTGAAGGATTACGTTGGAAAGTAGTTTGAATTCGTGCAACATTTTCTTCAGAAACAGACTCTTTCCTTTACATATACATCCTGTATCTACAAATCGTCGATACCATCTGCGAATGTTCCACCCATTCGGAGGATCAATTTGGTAGCTCAACCTGAAACGTCTTTGCACTGTAATCATGGAATTGCACTTCGCAAACTCGAGAACACAAAATGATTTCTGCTGCGGAGTAGCCATTTTAAACATATGACTGTTACCAAGAAAAACATATGACAACTGACATCTTAGCCGCTAGATATCAGTTGTCTTCTGTTTTTCTTCTAAATAAACTAGAGTATGGGTTTGTTTCTTCAATAGTTTGAACAAAATAATACTTTGCAATACGTATATTCTTTTTGAAACACGCTGTATTATTTATATTATGTCAAACGGAAGTTTAATAGGCAGCATTGGTTTTTAGTTGTCTTTTAATGAAAATTTCATTATAATTTTTTAAAATGTTTCATGTATATATGTGTTTGCTTTGTTATACACTCCACGCAACATGAATAGGACCACCCGACTTGTTGCAAGCTTTCGGTGGTTTGAAAAACAATTCATTTACTAAAAATACAATGCAAGTTTGTAATGGTATGATATGGCAAATAATACGCATTATTGCGCAATAGTGCCTAACGTTATGCATTGGGTGACGTAAGTACCACATACATATAAAATGCACCGCGCCGGTTGGATACGACCAGTATTTAATAGTAAGCTACCGGATGAGTGTCGAGTTACAACGTGTATCCGGATAAACAAACATCTGTAATTAAGGGTATTGTGCAACGATGGGACGACAGAAGTGCTTAAGTATGGAAGAAATTGGAAAAATTAAAGCGTTCCATCAAGAAGGGTATTCCTCAAGGGCTACTGCAAAGAAAATAAGTCGATCACACCAGGTTGTGAACAATTTTATTAGGGATCCCGAGAATTATGGAAAACGTTTTAAAGGGCGAACAACATCCGTTACAACTAAGAGAGAACGTCGAGCCATATTACGCGAAGCATCGAATTCGGCATTAACGGCAAGACAAATCGCGAATAACGTTGGAACGAATGCATCGGTAAGAACTGTACAGAAGTTACTGAAGACCTGTCCGCATTTAAAACGTTTGAAAATTAAACGACGGCCTCCTTTAAGGGAATTTCAGCACACTGCACGTCTTCAGTTTAGCTCAAGCAAAAATGGGGTGGACAAGAGAATGGCAAACTGTTATTTTTAGTGACGAGAAGAAGTTTAATTTAGATGGCCCGGATGGGTTTTCTTATTATTTCCACGATTTACGTAAAGATGAAGTGATTCAGTCACGAAGGCGAGCCGATGTTGGTTCAGTCATGGTATGGGGAGCTGTTTCCTATAACGGACCTGTTGATTTAGTAATAGTGAAGGGCAGACAGAATTCGGAAAAGTACGTCCAGCTGCTGCAACAGGTGAAAGACAAATTTTCCAACGTTATGGCAGGTGGGCCATTTATTTTCCAACAGGATAATGCCAGTGTTCACACCGCGCGCATTGTTCGACGCTGGTTTCAAGAACAAGGCATGGAGGTTCTCGATTGGCCATCGCTCTCCCCCGACCTGAACATCATAGAAAATGTTTGGGGATGGTTGTCGCGTAAATTGTACTCCAATGCTACCCAATTCAGTTGCGCTGACGAACTAGAGCAGGCGCTGAAACGAAGTTGGGCGGAACTTCCCGTTGACTACTTGAGAACCCTGTATAATTCCATTCCATCCCGACTATTTGAGGTTATAAGAAATAATGGCAAAAGTACTCATTATTGAACAATAAAGTATTTTGTTATTGCAAACGAATCTTTTATTTTGTAGATTGGTCGTATTCAAGTGGCGTTTAATTACTCTACTTATTGTCATTAGTAACGTACATTTGCACTGAATTTTACAAAAATTATATTTGGTACCTACATACATCTTTTTATCAACCCTCTTATTTTCGAAAATAACAATTCCAGCGCGCTACCATGTTTATACCAACTACAAATGTCATATATGCAGTTGGTCCTATTCATGTTGCGCGGATGTATTATGAAAAAAAATCTGTATTTTCTCTGAAAAATGGTATTAATACCATGTAATGGAATTGTATTCCACTTAATTTCTATAGTTTTAATGATTTTTATTATACTATATATTTATAAATCTATTAACTTTAAAGCGCGTATGGTAAAGTCACGCCGCAAATGAGGTACTATTACGGTTCTTGAATGTTTTTTTTTTCGCTAAAATTATAGTATAGCTTGGGAATTTGTTATGAAAGTAATTTTCTTAAATATCAAATGCCTCATCAATACATGAAAAAAATGCAGGTTCCCGGCATTTAAAGCTGTCGAAAAAAGAGCAAGGATATTATAACCGCGAAAGAAACGCCCATAAACTGCACCTGTGAACTAAACAGGAAACGTAATATGATATTTACACTATACCGGCACAATGTGTCGAATCATCTTTCTAATCGTTAACATGCCTGAGCTATTGTGCTACCATAACCCGCACAATTATGAAGTGCCGCTACGGGTAATCTGTCACAGATAGATATCGTATGATAAAAAGGTCCAAATATAAGAAGTTACACTTTTTTCGTTTGTTTTTTAACTTTGAATTATGGGCGGCTGGAGCCGTCCGAGACAAGGAAGTATGCTTCGATGGACAGACGGACCCTCGGAAGTGGATAAACGCGCATTGTTTTGCGCGACAGTTATAGAGGACGACTTCTTTATAACAGCTATTTTAGTTCTTAGTTGAACTTCGTTTCATACATAAAACATATACAGATGTAGAAATAAATATCGAAAAGCTATTATGGCAAAATTAAAAGCAAAAATGTAAAAACAAATGAAAATTTTGTCAAATAAAATATTTCAATAAACTATCAAAGTTCTTAAAATTTCGTATTCTATTTTATGAATAAAATCTACATTTTACATCATTCAAACATATCTACACTTCCCTAATGTTAATTGAGCAAGTACAAACCTAGCCAATGTAATTTTGAAACAAAATTAATAAAAGAGAAGAGGAAATAATAACCGTTGTCTACATCTCATTCAAAGTTTACGGTAAGACGGCGCTAATATATTTTTTTAAAGACCAAGACGGAAATTACCTCTATCAATTACTTAAGGACCAGTCACAAATAAAGGGAGTTTCAAATTGCGCGGTTTTTTTAAGAATAAATAAAATATAGATGGCGCACTGAATTTGTCTGGGTATGTGGGTATTTAAAAAGTGTGATGTATGACATTTATAAAAAAATGGCTTTGTACACGGTACAACAACGCGTTCAAATTGTTGAATTATTTTATGAAAATCAGCGTTCTGTGAAAAGAGTTTTTAAAAAACTACGTGAATTTTATGAAAGCACTATTGGTCGAATTATTAAAAAATTTCAAGAGACCGATTCCGTGGAAGATTAAAAAAGTGAAAAATATAGTCGTAGTGGTCGTTCACAATAAAATATTGGTTTGGTTCGTGAAAGTGTTGCTGAAGATCCTGAAATGTCCATTAGACGATGTTCACAAGAACTTGGACTTAGTGGATCAACAACATGGCGGATTTTACATAAGGATTTAGCTCTGAAGGCATATAGCAGTGGCGGCTCGTGAGTATTTGACATGGTGAGGCAGATAGAATAATAAATATTCAAAATTGTTTACAATTGATTAATAAGCTCTATATACCTACTACATATAAAAACAGTTTATATATATTTATATATATATATAGGGCTTCCAGTACAAACAGGGCTGCCAGACGTGAACTGAGCCCTATATCGCGCCCCATTCGATTTTTAAGGGAAAACGAAGTTTCAAAGCAAACCCTTGTGAAACGAAAATAAATATTCTAAAAAATCAAACAAATTCTAAAAACATTAATCAAAAATAAGAACTGAATCTTCTAGGATTTAAAAATAAAAAATAAATACATTCCTATTATAATATAAAATTTGATAATATAACAAATATATACATATATATATATATATATATATATATATATATATATATATATATATATATAATCAACAACAATCCAATAACAAAATTTCAAAATTACATGCATGAAAATATTTTAAAATACAGAGAATTTGCTTTATTGGCATTGCACGTAGAATTACATTTAATAGATTTTACTTCTTGTATAGCAAAGGTATCCTCCGGTTTTTTGTGTTAGCAAAATAATCAATTACATCATTATAAAATCGTTCATCCCTCGTCATCGTTTTAACCAATTCCTTTTCGATTGCAATTAGTGCACAGTTACTAAGTCTTTGTTGTCCAATTGTATTTCTAACATACGATTTTATACGTTTCAATGTGGAAAAACTTCGCTCAACGGACGCGGAAGTTACCGATATGGTAACTACTATACTTAGCAATTTAAAAAGTTCTGGCATACAGATGGCTAACTTTTGTTCGTGCATAAATCTTAACATTTCACATGGTGTTTTAGAATTACCAAGGAGTTGCATGTCACTATAAATAACAGCTAATTCATTTTTTAATTGAATTTGATCAAAAAATTTATATTGTTCAAACAAATTATTTAAGAGCCTCTGAGGAAATGCCTTCGAATATTCTTCAAATTTACTTTCTGTTAATAAATCAAAAAAAGCAAGTTTTTCTAAATCAATAAATCTAATTTCAATTTGACTAATAAACGTATCTAGAATTTTGAAAAATAATTTTCTATAATTTTGTTTAGTATCTGGAACGTCATCAATTCTACGCCTTTTATGTGCAACAGATTCGTCAGACATCGAATTTTCGTATACAGTACTGAAATATGTATCACACTCCCGAAATTCTCTAAACTTATCAAGCAAACAACGTAATTATTATTATTATTATTGAAATTTCTGTTAGACTTACCGTGTATTGTAAGAGATTTTGATAAATCAGGGTTTGGTCTTGGAAGGTTTTTGACATATAATTGATCTTCTACCGATAGAACAACGAACGTATTTCTTATTAAAAAATCTACAATGTCTTGTGTATTTCTTACATTTTCTAAATCCATATTCACAATTTTTAAATCACTGAAAATATCACTAAACAAATATTAAAATATTTAACCTAACTTTGTTATTCCCCCAACTGCTGTAATTTGCGATTCGGGCCGAGAATGTCAGCCTCGAGTATATTCGGTAGTTCGGCGATTGTGATTCGATGAGAGGCTCAGTTTAAATTGGCTTCAGATTGATATCTAAATAATATCTACTTGAAACAATAAAAATACTCCTGTTAAAACTTAAAACATATTATTTGCGTGGAGGAAATATTGAGAAACTGTACAAGAAGAATGTAAACCTTTAGACATCTTTATATCATTAAATAAATACTTAATTTATCCTATTAATAATGCTTTCTATATTATTAAAAAATTCAAAAATCTCACAATAAAGTTAGAAAAATCTATTAACTTTTTGAATATTTTTTCTTCTTTGTTATCTTAAATATGTAGCTAATACTTTACTGTAATTTCCATAGAAATTGAGAATTTTTTTGACTGCTGTAGTGCGTTATAAATTTCCAATGAGAGGCAATGAGTGGCCGGGCCTCAAATATTCGTGTTTAGTAGGGATATACATAGATCAAGCATGAAGTTGGTCGGGGCAAGTATACGCGCTCGTACATTCGCACGGAATTAAAATGAAATGATAAATTTGTACTTTGCTTGTAATGCCGGTTTATTTAAAACTATTTTCTTATTGTTTATAAGATAAATTCTGAATAAAAGATGATAATTAATTTATAAAGAATTTTAAAAGTATACATATTATTCTTGTTATAATTCCAAGATTTAGATGGTGAGGCACTGCCTCACCTGACCAGCCGCCACTGGCATATAGGGTTCAAATAGCACAGGATCGGAAGCCATTAGATCATTTAAAACGTCGTTCATTTGTCAATTTCATCAATGACCAACCAGCTGATTTTTCTCAAAAAATAATCTGGGGTGAGGAAAAATCCACGAATTATTCATGAGAAACCTGTGCATCCTAAACGAGTTACTATTTGGTGTGCATTATGGTCAGGTGGTGTAATTGGACCTTACTTCTTTGAAAATGCTGCTGGTGAAGCTGTAACTGTCAATGGTGATCGATATTGTCGGATGAATTAATGAATATTGATCTAGAGGATATGTGGTTTCAACAGGATGGCGCTACACCTCACTTTGCACACGAATGAATTGATTTATTAAGAGAAAAATTTCCTGAACGCGTAATCTCAAGAAACGGCGATGTTAATTCGCTACCAAGATCATGTGATTTGACACCGTTAGACTATTTTTTTTGGGGTTATGTGAAAAGTCAGGTTTATAAAAACAATTCATTATCAATCCCTGCTTTGAAATATGAAATTATTTATGTCATTGGTGAGATAGAGCCTCAATTATATCAAAATGTCATTGAAAATTTTAACGAATGAGTGGACGTCTGTGGAGCTGGAAGAGGAGGCCATTTGGCAGATTTTATTTTTCGCATATAAATGTCATAACTGATACTTCAATTACCAATAAAAAGTTTTTGAATGTGAATGCAATTATGTGTTTTATTTATTCTTTAAAAAAAACCCGAAATTTGGAACACCTTTATATAACTTTTCTTCATCGATATAAGTTAAAAAAAGTATATAATTTAAGATAAAATAACCTGTATTATTTATTAATTACAGTTATTATAATGATAAAAAAGACTTGTAGCACTTGACATCACGCTATCCCAAAAATATTCTAGATCAGGTGTTCCCAAACTTTATCAGCCTGCTGTGCAAGCTAGTTTAGCAATTTGTCCTGTCGCCCTTGTTAAAATAACTACATATGTACACAATGAAAGAAATCAGACACAGAAATGAAAACAACTGTTACGAAAAATCTCACGATGTGAAGCTCACATTTATTAATGTTGAATCTTAAGGCCCGTTACACTAAAATAGGAAAATACAAGAAAATATGAAATAAGTGATGAAAATTATTAACAGCAAGTAAGTTGTATAATGGGGACACATTTGTTCAAATCATTGGCACAAGGTTTGACACTAATACTCTAATTTCACCCTAACAATTGATTTTTGAATGATTTTTTATTACAAATAAACAGGTTGTCGCCAAGGGAATTCGGATCCTTACAGCTTGAACGCAAAATTGGAAATTTATTTTTAATTGATATATAAAACCCCACTAGATCGGAAGAAGTAAATTTTGTTTTTGGGCTGTTGTCGCAAAAGAGTTCAAAACATTTAAAGTGAATTCTGGTGGAACTTGAGCACGGAAATGAAAATGATCTTGGATCCATGCAATTTTCTCCACAGTCTCTTCGGCAAAGTATTTTGCAAACCAGTCAGGGAGCTTTATGAGGTGTTGCTTAAAAAGAGAACAAGTCTTGTGAATCAACGACTATATTACAAGCCACGTATTTGTGCAATTTAGGAAAATATTGTTGACCACAATCCTTATTTATTTTTTTTATTCACAACTGCAGCTTTTTCCTAAACGCCTACTTTCGGCTTACGTTTTTACCTCTTAAGTGTAATGCAGTAATATAACCAATTGATCAAAATTTGATAAAAACTTTATCTTTAACAATATATCGACTCATTTAGTATTATTAAATTCGAAGAATTACAACTTGAAAGAGACCCAAAAAAGTAGGACACGAGTCTTGCCAATGGTGTACTATACTTACACTACCGGTCATATTTATTTGCTCACCCTTAGTTTTAGCCAAAATTATTAAACTATCAAATGTGTACTGAAAATTTATTTATTGTACCAATACAATAGTGTAAAATAAACATAAAATAGTTACATTTTTCTTATATAAAAACTTTATCATTAATTATTATTAAATTTTGCTCTCATCAATGTGCCCACCTTTATTTTTGATAATTGCGGCACATAACCGCGGCATCCTTTCAATTAATTTTTGCAGTGTATCTTCTGTAATTTGTGCCCAGGCTTCTTGAAGTTGTTCCCACAGTACAGTGGTGGATGATAGAGCACGTTCTCGAACCTTCCGGTCCAATTCTTCCCAAAGAAACTCTATTGGGTTCAGTTCAGGACTTTGAGCTGGACATACCATTATAGAGATTTGCCCTTGCTCTTCTAGTTGACGCAAGTAATCGCCACACAATCTAGAAGTGTGTTTCGGATCGTTGTCCTGTTGAAATACAAAGTTTTCGCCAAGAATCCTTAGTCCTAAAGGAATAGCGTTATTTTCTAAAATTTCCTTGTAGCCTTCTTTTCTTAGAGTTCCCTCAATTTTGACGAGATCGCCTACAGATCTTCCACCAAAACACCACCAAATCATTACTGAACTTCCTCCATGTTTTACGATAGGTGCAATACATTCTGGCAGTACTCGTTCTCCTGCGGATCTTCTTACGAATATTCGCCTTTTACTACCGAAAAGTTCAAACTTCGATTCGTCTGTCCGCAACATATTATTCCACTGATCAATCGTCCTATTCTTATGTTCTTTAGCCCAATTTAGTCGTTTTATCTTGTTTTGCTTTCGTAGTAGTGGTTTTCGCAGAGTAATTCTTCCGTATATTTTAGCAGCAATTTCTGGTGCTGTTTTTCGTCTATGGCGTCTACTTATCCATATTAGATGCCGGTCATCTGCAGATGTCGTCGCTTTGCGTCATCCGGATCTTCTTTTGTTGGAAAATATACCACTTTCTTCAAATTTTTTAACGTTATAATCAACGGTTCTGCGATTTAATCGTAATTCTTTTGCAATTTCGCGATTACTTTTACCCGTACGATGATAAGCAATTATCATAGCACGCACTTCAACAGATAATTCCTTCCTTCGTCTTCGGCATTGCATTAAAATATTCACAATAGCTCTCTATTTCACTGTTTTCGCAACAAAAGATGAATGATAACTGACATAAAATTTATTTTCCTTTTTGAATAACACATCCTAATATTGCAATTAGTTAGTACAATAACACAATATTGGTAATACCTTTCCGAATTGCAGGTAAAACTGTTAATACTGTAGGGATTAGCCTATATAATATTTATGGTATTTTTCCAATTTATGACACCTTTACGATATATCATAAACAATTTAAGATTTTCATAGAAATTCATATGGAATTACTTCCACTAATAATATTGTTGAATAATTATAATACAGATTTTTCGAAAGATAATCTATATTTCAGGAAACACATAAAATTGGGGTGGGCAAATTAATATGACTGGTAGTGTACATGGAGTGTTAGGTTGATTCGCCTTAAGGTTTCCTTAAAAATTCAAGAGTTTCCAAGAAATTTTAACTGTTCCATCAGTATCGTATTTCTTAATTTTCCTCATAATAACAATCACCTTTTTTCGAAAACGCACTTAATGTATATCCCAGTTCTTCATAAATTCATTTGTTTTGTATTTCTGGAGTCTTCGCCGAGTAATTGAAATTAACTAATTTAATTAAGGAACAATGTGCCCCGATACCGATAATTGATGTTAATGTTAAGAAAAGTAAAAATTAAATTAACTTAAAATATACATATTTCACACATTCTACCGATTACTTGAAGGACTTATGCAAAATTTTATCCTCGGATCAAATTCTAATTCACGCTGTTCATCGATCGGGCAAATGTGCCAAACGTTTTAATATATAACTCGCATTATTTTATAATTTCGGAATTAGGTCTCAGTTTTGTGGTATATTTTGAATAAAACAAATTTAAACTTACTAAAATTTGCAGTTATTGCCAGTTATTTTATAAAACAGTCTTCAACTTTAGGGTGAACGATTAATAAATATAAAAGAATTTGCTGGCTTGAAATTGGAGTGTTAGTTGATAATCAATAGCTCTAATAATGACTCTTAAAATACTCTTCACTTTGCTTAGAAATCACTACTTTAGTGATTTCTAAGCATTTTAAGGAGGAAACAATAACAATAAGGGCCCTTACTAAATGACCATTTAAATCTTCTTTGACATTAATACATTCGCTAAATGTGCATAATATTGAATCAAAAGAAAGAGTCTTGCATTTTGTGTAAATGTAACACATTATTCAACCTTCTGCGCGTTTAAATACCGTTATTACGAAATAAACACAAACATGTATGTTCGTATATCTTTAAATTCTAGAAACGAACGTGAACTTTTTACGCCGTCGGCATAGCATAAAATACAGTCGACACGTAACGGATTCAATTTAAAACAAGTATCACTTGGTGTTTAAGTTAACGGATGTTTAGGATTAGAAATCGACACTGGAGAACTATAAAAATACATATAAATTAAAAGAGCGGTTTTCACATATCGTCAAATATTAAACTTTATCATTACTATAAACAAAAAAAAAGAATGACTTACAGCCATACTAACTATGAATGAGTTTGATTATTGCCTAATATGGTCATAATATGTCTCAAGCCTGAAGATTTTGATGTAATAAGTACAGTACTGTGCAAAAGAAAGAAGCAACTAACAATATTTTCTAAAATTTATTTACTAAAACGTTTTCACTAATAATTATTGAGTTAATTTAATTTATAATACTTAATACATCTTTCCAAGAACGATTCAGTTATTGGTAGAAATATAATCACTAGAAATTTCCGTGTTTATAACATACTTCCGCGTAGGGGTGAGATCGACCGCCTGATATGACGATTAAAGTAATAAATTGGTGGTCATACAAAATATTGAAAATTTAAGTTGTTTACGTTTAGATATCGATATGTGTTAGTTTTTATACATTAAAAAGAATTTCAACTTGTCTAACATAATTATTTATACTTTTATAATAGTTTCTTGTAAAATTCAAGAAGGCGCTTCTTTCTTTTGCACAGTATTGTATGTACATAGGCTGTACTAGATATTGCTGATCTCTATTATATTTTATCTCTAATGCTAATTTTAGAGTTCACGTAACGTACGATTAATAAATCTGTCACCGCGATCAGTTGTCTTTCTTTTTTTTCCACAATGAATGTGACCGCTCGAAGTAGATGGCGGGTTTCTTGTAATTAACCTCGCCACCCTGTCCACTGCTTGACGAGAAACCTATTCCCGTCTTGCTATTTCTCGATGAGAATAGTTCCCTGTTTCTAATAAAGTCGTCATTGCCAGCCTTTTTTGCACTGGTAATATCTTTGCGTTTCCCCAATGCTCCCCAAAAATCAGCCCCTCCCCCCGAACCCCCAGAACACAAAAAACTAAAATGCCACAATATTTTAAAATTATTGTATAATATTTCACAAATTTGATAAATTGATAAACTTTCATTTTACACAAACAAACCTGCGCTTGCGAAAACCAGGTAAAAATAATATAACTGTGTTTAATCCCGAGAAGGGTGTTTAGTGGTGGTTAGAATACTTCGAATTTTACAGTTGTTGTAAGGGATTATTATCAACACTATAAAAGAAGATATTTTAGCAACAGAATATATGATATCTTCTCTACTTTCTAAATATCTGAATACTAAGAAACTAAAGAAATGCCCAAAGTCTCAATTTAATTGCGCGGTACTGTATATTTTTAGTACTTATTATTGCAAATTGTAATAATTATTAAGATGTTTGCACATTCTTCGCTTTACAAAACTACATATATTAATCATATATGTCATCTATACACAAACTTATAAAAAAAATTAAAAACATTTTTATATTTGTATTTTAATTTTAGTTTTCATTTTATAATTAAAAGATATAAATTCATTCTTTTTAACATGAAACACCAAACAATTGCAGAACATGCATACGTCACTTTCTATTATTGTAAAACATCAGCAGGCTTGCCACATGGAGAAAGTGTGCTGCGTTTTGTTGCACTAAGGAGCGAGAGGTCTATATCATAAAAGAGCGAAGTAATTAAATATACTCCTAAAATTGAAGAGTGTATTCCAATTGACCTCTCTCTGTGAACATTGAATTACAAGAATGACTAAGACTAGAAGAATTCAAAGCATCTTAGAGTCCTAATATGCTCTCCATTCGTGACTGTAGTGTCATTTGTGCAATAGTAATGATCCATTACAATTTATGTTAAGGTAAAAGATATGTGTGTATATGAAATTCGAAGTTTGTTCGCTGAGATTTATGAGCGCTTTTATTGTTTTATACATTTTTTAAATTGATCTCGCGAATATATATATATACATATGTATGTACGAGGGATGTTTTTAAAGTTCTAGGAACTTGTATACCGAAGATAATATGTAAGTTATAATAAATTTAAATTTTGTTGGAGACTGGTTAATTGAATTAATCAAAAAATTCAAAATAACCCCTTACCACATCAATGTTCGTATTCTGTATACGTATTTCGATAATCAAGTTATCATTATCAGCAGTCTATTAATGTCAGTGTCACTCACACAGAAATTCCGCGTATTATTTTCGCCAAAATCAAACATACACAGGTTTTCCGTAATCACTATAACACTTTTTTAACGGGTGAACCTTCCAATACCCCCGTCAGTGTTGAACATATGGTTTTTATTTTTCACAATAAAGATATCTCGTGACAGTTACGAGAACATCCCTATTTTTTATGTGAGCTTTACCGCGAATCCAGGTGCGACACTGTGATTAATAGTCTGCTGATGAAGACAACTTAGTTGTCGAAATGCGTATACAGCA
Organism: Dermolepida albohirtum; assembly: GCA_031893035.1. Classification (NCBI taxonomy): domain Eukaryota; kingdom Metazoa; phylum Arthropoda; class Insecta; order Coleoptera; family Scarabaeidae; genus Dermolepida; species Dermolepida albohirtum. Next base: position 57,656 of record JAVIWB010006124.1, on the reverse strand, counting down.
TACAAACATTGATGGAGTAAGGATTTTTTGCCCTTTTTGATTATAATAAAGTTGGGGAAAAAGTCCAATGTCAATGTGGTAAACATAAGAAAGAGCTTTACTACTGTAGGGGTATATCTAAACTCCTTTACATTTTTGGAATTGAATTATTTTTTCCGGTGAACTGAAATTGGAAGTTCTGATAGCAGATAAGTGGTATGGAAACAATCATTTACGAACGATGAAAAAGAAGCAATCCTATTCGCCTATAAACATTGTGATGGTTTAGTGTTGTTATGAGGGTACTGAGGATGACTAGCGTGGTGTTATTACATCTTGTACTCGCTACCATGGATAAAGAATATGTAATTGTATATTTTACGAAATAATTTACTCATAAATGCTATTAAATTTATAGAATAACTTTATTTTAGAATATAATACTGTTCCATAATATACTGCTTCATTTGTCAAAGATTGACATAGAATTCTAAAAAGGCTTGCTACACCTTCACAATCACAGCATTTAAACCCTAGTGAACATTCGTGGAGTAAAAATTAGAAAATATTTTTTTTCATACAACAATTGATTGATAGGAAACACAAGAATAGTAAAACATTTGCCGAGATATCACTAACGTTGAACAAACTTCCGGGTTTACAGTAACGTACAACCTCGTCTGGAAGTTGCGATTATAGATGAAATAAATAATGTATGTATGTATATTAGGTGCCTTCTTATTTTTTAAGTGTTGATTTGTTCTGACGTGTAAATGCATTGTAGTATTGTATCATCTTCCATTGCTAATTCAATCAAACGGCTACGACGAGGTAAAACATTGTTTATAATGCTTGGAAAGAGCCTTCTACGTTTAATGAAGAAATTTAAAAAAATCTTCGTATCACTTTTTTTCACTTAAACGCTGTTCTATAAGCACTATAGTTTTACAATCGGGATTATTATTTAAAACTGTTGTATGGGCGTGTCTACATTATCCATTGGATTTCCTAACAAGGCTTTCAGGCGATGTACTTCATTAAAGATAGCCTGCTGTTTTCTAATTGAGAAACGGCTTCCAAAACAATAGAGTAGTTGTTGGAAATTTGCTCTATTTGTATTTGAATTTCGATATTTATAAATAGTTGCTGGCGTAATGAAATTGCTTAGACTCCCAGTGAATTTAATTTCCATGTATTAGGTTTAATAATGTGAAACTGTTTCTCGTAATATATTACAGTTTGAAGCTACGTTCCCCATCTCGTTAGTACCGGTTGTGGTATCGAGGGAACGCTTGAACAAGAATTTTTAAATTCACGAATTCGTTTGGAAGATTTAATAAGGACTTATTTGGTAAAAGCTATTAATTTCTCTACTTTTGAATATCTGTACGTACCAATTGAATTGCATGAAGCAAACTTGTTACAAGAATCACTTTAGGAGAAGATTGCGTTAGTATTTTGCAAACTTTAACTATTTTGAATCACCATTTGTAATTTGGGTTGGCGATATACGAAATCTCCCAACAGCATTTTTCATAGTTTGCACTATGTATTCCGTGTTTGTTTTTTGTAGGAATTTATTACATAAAAGAAGAGGCAACGAAGTCTCATCGTTTTCTAAAGTGCTCACAACACAATTTTTTTAGCATCTGTAGTTTCATCAACCGTTAACCATTTTTCTTTATTTTTTCACTTCGTCTTTGTAAGATCCGAAATCATATCTTTTACTCACAGTAAATTATACTGCAATTGTCTTCTAGTTACAAACTTTCAGTGTGGAATATATTTGCTCCAAAACTTAAATTACTTACATCATAAAAAACTTACATCATAAAAAGTAAGAAAGTAAAGCAATGCCAATTAAATAGATATATTTATAACGTTTAGCTATAATAAAATGATTATTATATTCCTATAAATAGAAACGTTGATAATAAATTAATTGAATAGCATTTGTTAATTATAGAAACGTAATCAAAATTCCAATGTAATGTACATACATATGTTTAATGTATTGTAAATGCTTATTAATAGTAAGCAAGATTTTAAATAATTCATAAAATAGTAGTACAATCTGTATATACAGAAGTTAGCTGGAGAAAGACATTTTCAGGTGTGGTTTTTCGATTTCAAATGTTTTATTTTTTCTAAGAAATTATAAAAAATAAAAGTTTAGCTTTAGGTAGGTGTAAGTTTATATATTCAATATACATACATATTATTCATTAAGTCTAACTGCATGTACAAACATGTATGTATTTACAAGCTTAAAGGGATGTACAATTTGATGAATACGTAGTTCGTTCGATAAGTCTATTCTATGCAGATCTTTAGAATGTAGTATGTTGCTGCGTATAGAACTAAGAAACGTAGTATCTTTAGCATTTTGTACATATGGCTTCCTTCTCAAGTTTATACAAATGATTGTAGACGACACTTCTCCAGCATTTCTAAAACTAGATTGTATTCGATGTTTGAGCCAAATTTTTTTCAGTAATTTTTTCAAATCGGGGTATAAAATGAGGTCACTAGATGCTCCTAGAAAGTCCGGTGAGTAAAGTGTCTGTGGGGGGCCATTTATAAGACTGATTGTTTACTTTTGCTTCTTCAAGTAATGGTGAATCAGACCGTCGTAGTAAGACATAATTTTTTATTTGCCAATTATAGTCGTTCGCACTCATTTGAGTGTCCGATTTGTCCAGCAATGCTCCATAATACTCTTCTGCGACGATTCTATCTTTTTTAAGATAGACAACGAGTGCTACACCACATACATTCAGTTGTCATAAAACTTTTGGCTGAGGAACGGCTTTTGCCTTTTTATGACCTCTTGAACTGGCTTTTACATATTGTCTTGATTGTCTGCAAGGGACGAGCAAATTAACAGTTATGAAGTGCCGCAAAAATTCAGAGGCAATTCTAAACGCTACTTTCATATGCTATTTTTCACATTTTTTGTTGGTTGTTAATAATATGGGGATTCATCTGGCTTAGAGCTCTTTCATGATACATCGTGAACTCTCAGAATGCTCATCTTCTTAAATCGATTTCTTTATTGTGGAGAATGAAGAAACATCATTGCCAAGAGTAGATTCCATCTCACTTTTTAAAACTAAGCAATTTCATTATCCGATATTAAATTTTTTGTTACTTCAAACTTAGGTGAAAACTTGTTCAATGTTACATTGGTAAATTACAATTAGTTGACAAATCGTGCGGTAACAGATTTCCCTCTTTCCTTCCTCCGTCCTAAAAATGTTTAATTTATAATAAAGCTACTACCTACTTAAAAACTTTTAAAGCACTCATCTGGTTTGTCAGTTTAGTAGATTGTTTCAAGTGTTTATTGGACACAAATCTTACCAGCAAATCATAAATTAGTTACATGAATTATTTTTGAAGTAATATAAAATACAGGTTGGTAGAAAAGTTTTGAAAGCGACACCTATTAAGCAGTAGAGGAATCAAAATTTATACGCCATTTTAATATTTCATGTGTCATATGAACACACTAAAAAATTTTATTTCGATCTGTCAATTCATTCATTGTTAGCAATCCATTTGAATTAGACGTGTCGGTGTATTTTTTAACAATGGAAAAAACTGAATATCGCGCTGTGATAAAATTCTTTGTTTTGGAAGGTTTATCAGCAACAGAGATTCATACAAAAATGGTGAACGTGATAAAAGAATGTGCTCCTTCATTTCCAACAGTACATCGATGGGTTTTAGAATTTATAGATATGAAAAAGCTGTTTGGAAAGTTAGTGCCGCATTCGTTAACAATTCAACAAAAACTGGATCGAAAATAAATTTCTCAGCGTAACTTGGTGCGTTTCAAGCGGAATAAAACCGATTTCTTGCGTCGTTTTATAACTATGGACGAGACTTAGATCTACCGCCATGATCCTAAATTGAAACAAGAACGATTACAGTGGACTACGGTTGGTTGTTCAACTCCAAAAGAAGTGAAGTCAGGATGATCGGCAAAAAAGGTTATGGCATCAGTGTTTTGGGATGCAAAAGGAATTTTATTGATTGATTATCTTGAAAAAGGTAAAACAATTAACTAAGAGTATTATTGTAAGCTTTTAGATCAACTAGATGCAAAAATTCGTGAAAAAAGACCTGGTTTAGCGAAAAAATAATATATTTTTCATCAAGACAATGCGTCTTCACATAAAAGTGTTTTGACGATGGCTAAATTGAATTAATTAAAGTACGAATTGCTTGAACAACCACCGTATTTACCAGATTTGGCTCCGAGTGATTACTACCTCTTCAGAAACTTGAAACAATTCGTTCGGGGAAAGCGTTTTTCATCGAATGAAAAAGCTATTTCAGCCGTGGAACAGTATTTTGCAGAGCTTCCAGAAAATCATTACAGAGATGGTATAAAATTATTGGAGGACCACTGGAATAAATATATTGAAGTTGAGGGAGATTACATTGAATAAAAAACTAATTTCATTTAAAAATTCATTGTTTCATTTTTGCTTTTAAAACTTTTCTACCAACCTGTAAGTCTCTATCGACCAAATTTCTAATTTATAATAACACTTAACAGAACGTAATAACAACCATAATTAATAAACAATCAAAATAGTTATTGTTGAATAATTATAAGTTGCTGTCACAGTCCTTTTTATAGTGTATATTTATCTATGTTATTTTTTTATGTCCTTATATTGTAATATGGGAGCACCAATGCAGTAAAATTACTGTATGGTAATTAATAATCTATTTACCTGTGCAGTTTTAATAGCTACTGGATCTTTTTCTTTCCTAACAAAAGGTTAATGTATCTTGATGTGAAATACTGGTTATTTATCTAGGCTGATATATGTATGTACGTACGTACACAGTTCATTTGTTGATACTTTTAAATAATACAACATACCGTTTATAAGTATGTCTTTCATATATTTAAGTAATAAATTTACTTGTGAGAACCAGAATGTTATTTGTACTAACAGGTATTACGACTCATTGGATTAAACAATATTTACAATGCATTTTTCGTAAAAGATGTTATTTGTGCCATGTTTTATTTACTCTAAAATTAAAAATGATAAGAAAGCATATATTGGGTCTGGGAAAAAGTTCGTGGCGTTTTTTCAGTAAAATTCAACTGGTCCCCGCATGGCGCGTGGATACCGATATGTATTATTATCGACAATGTTTCGCCATTTTTTTGGTAGATCCATGATCCCATCGGTGAAAAACTTCTGTGGTTTCTGGTCGATGAATCAAGTAGTTTTCACAGGCTTCTTTTGAAACCAACTTAATTCCATTGAGAGAGTTCTGCAGAGATCGAAACAGATGATAGTCAGAGGGTGCTATATCCGGACTGTAAGGTGGGTGCATTCTCTCAATTTTTGACGGGTCATATGTGTGGTCGGGCGTTGTTAATGGAAAATCAATTCGGGCCGTTTTCTTTCAATCGCCTGGCGTAATCTCTCTAGTTGTGCACAGTAGAGTTGACATATTGGAAGTAGCTCGCAGTGGACGATTCCCCTCCAGTCCCACCATACACTCAGCATCACTTTTTTTGGCGTCAATGTTGGCATAGCGAACGCTTGTGACGGCTCACCATCCTTTATCCACATCTTTTACATTATCGTACGTAATCCATTTTTCATCTCCGGTTATTAAACGTTTCAGAAACGGCTCGATTTCATTCCGTTTCAGCAGCGCATCGCGGATGTTAATTCGGTCAATCATGTTTTTCACGCTCTTGAGGAACCCATACGTCAAAAAAAATGGTTCAAAACAGTTTTGTGGTCAATGCCTAGCTCCATGCCAATATCGACACTGCTGATATGCTTATCTTGTTGGACTTTTTCAAGAATTTCATCAGATTTTTCAGTGATTGGACACACATCATCTTTCACATTGAAATTTCCAGAACGAAAGCGATAACAGATTTCGATAAAGTACCTTCACCGTACACAGCACAAATTTTATCACAAGCCTGCGCAGCGTTCTTCCCCTTATCATAATAATATTGCAGAATATAGCGAAATTTCTCATTATTCTTCTCCATTTTCAAGTGCGAATAACTTTCCAACCACTGCACCGATTACAATGTTTCTACGCTCAAACTAACGTTCGGAAGGTCATCTAAAAAACGAGCCCTCGGTGGTGTCGCTGTGACTTGTTGTTCTTTAGTTATCGGCAACCAATGCATATATAACGCCAAAATTTTTCCCAAATATTATTACTTATAAGATATGTATTGATTGTTGGAAAATTATGGCATAGTTTTTCTGTTTTACGTAGATTACTTATTAATATTAAAAAAACAATCAATTACATATTAGTTAAAAAAGATAAAAAACCCTTACCACATCACACGTATCTTAGATACGTTTTTAACAACTAAGTGATCATCTTCAGTAAAAAATACACAGTGTTGAACATGGGCTCACAGTAAACCACACATAAAAACCGCAAAATACATTATCTACGAGCTCATGTTTGACACTCTATTTCTTTTCTACTGAAGATAACTTAGTTGTCCAAATTCATATATAGAAAATAAATATTAATGTGGTCTTTTTTTCCTTTTCGATTATTCATTTGCCTACTGTTTCCACTGTAATTCACATTCAATTATAAATTGACTTTCTTGTTCGATAATCTATTGCCATCCTTCGATAAGCTTCATAAGTCCTCGTTCATAGAAGGATCTATCTTAATCGGAGAAACAGTTTACAAGGTGCTTTACATCCTCATCTGAGTCGAATGTTCCACCATATGAGAATGGTAGCACATCTCCTCCAAGATTAAATAATTTTTGATTGACGATCAAGCTTGTGCCTGGCCCACTTGTAACGAAATATCACTCCCTTATGGTTAATGAATTTTGGGCGTCTTTGGATGTTGAATACGGTCAAATTGTTCAGTTGTCTTTGCTTCGTTCCTTGATAGGAACTCAGAAAAGACACTGACTGCAAAACTTTTCTATAATGAATGTTTGCTATCAACAATTTGAGGCGTTTGAGTAAACAATTCACTTCTCGTCGCCAGTTATCAGTCGCTTCAAAAAAGGATCGCTTTCCTCATGTTCAAGTAGCATATCGCAGATATTTATACGTGTGCCGTGAAATGAACTTCGAGGTGACGAGAAACCTAAATACCAAGTTTGCTGATGCATGCTAGCCGTTTCGTGTTGTCACGAACGCTTGAATAATGGATATTTAACCTTTCTGCAATCTCTTGCGCATTATGCCGTGGATTTGATTCAATCAATGTCTTTATTTTGCTATCATCAACCTTGACGGGCTTCCTTGACCGAAGAGCGTTATAGAGATTAAAATGGACAGCACGGAATTTCGTGATCCATCGTTAGCATTGGTATTATTGTAGAGCACATAGTAAACTCTTCGCAACAAGCTTGTGCGTTCTTCCCTTTATGGAAGTAAAAGAGTCAAATATGGCGAAAATATACACACTTTGGCCTTTCACTTTCAACTTTTGATAAATTTCGAACACACCAGATCACCTCAATTTGTTTACCAAATTTAAGTTGGATTGTCATAGGACATAGTAGAAAGATTGATGCGAATGATTGTAGCACGAAAATAAACTAGCGCTATCTGTTGCGAAAATGCATCGTGCATTCTAGGCTGTCTAATACAATATTTTTAAATTTACCAAATTTCTTCTCAACATTATGTACTTTTTTTTCGAAAAGTGATGAGTGAAATTCAAGTGTTCCTGGTATATCTTAAGAATACAATGTTATGATTTCACACATATGTCATTTTATTCTACTAACGTCAAGCTTCAAAGCCATACATGTTATATTTGGCGAAAGTAACATTGTCATAGATTTATACCCTTTTGAAAATGTCGAGTTTCATGCCTTATTTAATCAAAAGAAAAAAGCCGCCGAAAGTCATCGTTTGCTGGTAAAACCAACAGGCTTCTATAAAAACATTTTTCGCGGTTTCAATATTTGATATTCGACGCGCAAGATATAGATTTTCTATCATTTTAATTGAAACTGCAGAAGTTATTGGTGTATAATATACAAAAACTAAGCAAAAAAAAACGAAACGATCAGCGACCGATTATGAGCAATGGCAAAAATCTAAAAGATGGAGTACCACGTCAATTGAATGACAGGCAAAGGCAAAAAAGAAAAGTTCTATGGTAAGAAAACTAAGTCAGATATAGAATACATTTCTGCAAGAAATGCGATAAAAACTTTTCTAAGCAAAAAATCATGGTTATCACCTCGCGAAGGACGTTTTGGTCGCAAGACAATACTCTGTGTTTGGTGGGACCAGAGTGGTGTGGTGTATTACGAACTATTGAAACAGTTAATAGTGATTGCTACCGACAACAAATTATTAATTTGAACCGCACATTGATAGAAAGACGTCCAGAATGTGACCGAAGACACGGTAAAATGATTTTACAGCACGATAACGCGCCGTCTTATACAGCAAAACCGGTCAAGGAAGCATTGTAAGCCCATGGATTGGATTGCACATTATATCGCACTCGCCGTACTCTCCAAACCTTGCCTCGTCCGACTATCACGTTACACATCAATGGGACACGCGCTTGCAGAGCAGGCCTTCGCCAATTTCGAAGAAGTTAGAAAATGGCTGGATGAATGATTTTGCTCAAAGGAGAAATAGTTTTCTTTGGCATTAAAAGTGAAAGATGGGCAAGATGTGTAGAATCAAATGGCCAATATAACTTTTTATGTAGTTTTTTTTACAAAAAACTGCACACTGTGCTTTTGGCATACCTGTTTAATTATCTACTGATGATGACAGAATTTATAAAAATAACGTATACTTTCTAAAGCGAAAATTTTATGTAAATTGTATATATCGATAAAATTCATTTTAAAATAATACCTTTGTTCGAGAGCTTATGGAAATTTACATATAATAATCTGTTATAATTGCGAATGTAGTTTCGTGTAAGATAGCTAAGTAATATTCTTTAACAATTTATTATTTGTCCAAATTAGTATTTTATGATAAATTAAACAAACTGATATCAATATATGCTACGCTTGGTATGATAACGGAAGAATACTAATACGGGGAAGAATCTACTTATTTACTCATTAAATTGTTCATCCTTTCTATACACAAGGTCTATAAAGATAAATTTGAAAAAATAATAGATGAAAAATTAAGTATTGTAAATACTGGCAGACAAACACCTTATATTTTCAGCAATATAACGAAAAAACACATACCGTAGTGATGGTCATATAATTTTAATAACTTAGAAAGTTATATAACCCCTTTTCACATTAATTTTCGTATTACCCATCCAGCACTCATGAGCAACTTTAAATAATATCACTCGAGTGTTCGTCCGCCACCACTAAAACCACATTCTATAAACGTTTTTCTGTAATTTTTAGTTTCCTATCTGCTATATAATTTTCATTTTAATTGAATAAGTGTAAGGTGTATAATATACAAAATCTAAGCAAAAAAAAAACGGAAGAACACTCCATTACCTGAAAGAGAGAATTGTTAATTTATGTAAGGGATTTTCGCAAAGAAAAATTGAGTGTATGGTAAGAAAACCTAAGTCAGCAATAGAATACATTTCGAAGAAATGCGATAAAAACTTTTGAAAACAAAAGACGAAAAGGACGACCTAAACTACTTACTATAAGGGAAGAAAGACAAATATTAGGAACAATTAAGAATAATCGACTCACATCCGGTTCCTAAATGACAACTGAAATAAATATCTATCGTAAACATAATATGTTTGTAAAACCTGCGGTGATTGGTTAGGAAAGTTGGATATAATGGTCGTTCTGCGAAAAAAGCTTTGGATTAAAAGTGAAAAAGAAACAATAGAATATCTTTTTCAACTCAACAAACGCACACTGTGCGTTTTGGCACTGTTTAATTATCTACTGATGATGACAACTTAGACGAAAATACGTATACAGAATACGAAAATTAATGTGGAAAGGGGTTATATATCAACCTTCAGTGATTTAGTTAACCAACCACAGGCTCCACCAAAATTACCATATAATAATCTGTTAGAAGAATTTTGGCCTAACGTGAGTAACGAGAACAAGTTTTGCTGTTTGAGAAACCGGGAATCATTAAAGTATGGAGAACATCGGGATCACCTCTTAATATCGTTCCAAGAGTTAAACGTGGTAGTGTTGTCAATATGGTGTGGGGCGTATGTCTAGCGCTAGGATGGGTATTTATAAATTATAAACGGAATTATGAACCAACATGTTTATTTAAACATATTAAACAGAAATTTGAAAGCTAATTCAGAAAAATTAAGTATTGTAGCGAATTAGTATTTTCAGCAAAATAACTATCCCACACATACCGTAGTGATGGTCATATAATTTATAATTTAGAAAGTTTGTTTCTCAGTTTCTCGACACCCATACGCTTCAATATTAGTGTCAATTAAAAAAGCCATTTTAAAGAAAGAAATGATTACAAAGCAAAAGGTGTTCTGCTTTTGCAGACAACGCGCCCGTCCACAAGAGCTTTTATAAGGTGTCGAAATTGTGAATGAAAAACCAGTGATTTATTTTAAAATGAAAGAAAAAATGTTACTGCCGATGATGAAGTCAAAGAGTTTCATTGCAGATAAAGAGAAATCATTTTTTTATGAGGGTATAAATAAATTAATTGAAAGATTGAAAAATGTATCCGTCTTGCAGGTGAATATATTGAAAAAGAAAAATAATTTGGTTTTTTTATTTCCACCCCTTATCCCTCATTCCGCGAATATAAAAACGCTCCCTCGTAGTAAGATCGATGACTTCTCGATTTCAAGAAATTATAGGTTCCAGGAATTACCCAACAAAACATTAAACGTTCATTTACTTCTTAAAAATTTTCTTTTAGTGGACGGATACATTTCTAAGCAAACAGTGAATCCAAAACCTTTCTTTGTAAAGAAACTTTGAAATGTGAGCTGTCGAAATTTAATAACATTAGGCTTTAGAATGAAGTTGGAAGAAAATAAATAATTTAAATACATCGAATAACTCTCGCAGGAGAAAACGAAAATACTTTCCGAACAACCCAATAATTATCACTTATTTTGCTAGGCTTTTCGGGGTTACAAATGACATGGAGTTCCGAAAATTGGCCTACTTTACCTAAATCAATTACATTAGTTTCCACATCAATTTGTTAAAGTCCTCCCTTTGATTAATTTATGGAAATATGGCGTGGATAATTATTAAAGCAGGCGTAAACGAATATTCTATTAGGTTACAAGCAAAAACGTTACAGAAAGCAAATCGATAATTGCGTTTTCTTATCTACATACATACATTTATTTATTACAAAATATATTCTAATAATGTAAATATTACAGCGCAATAAAATTATTACCACGACATAAATTCAATTTTTTTGTTTTATTTTTTATAAGAATTAAGACAATTTAACGACTTGACATGAACAACTGTTTATTAAAACATTATAATTTAAAAATTAATAAATATTTTTAAAAAAATGAATTAATATTTTGTTAAGCCACCTTTTGCTTTGATCGCAAAGCTAATTCTTCTAGGCATGCTTCTGATACGTGACCTAACTAATTCCTTCAAGTCCTGATTATTGCGCCTAATATCTTCATCAATTTCTTTAGAACAGCTAGGATCCGATTTGGGATTAAATAAACAATCCGTTTTAAACTATTCCATAGGTTTTTGATCGGGCTTAGGTCTGGCCACAACAAGACATGCAAGTTGCTGTCAGAAAACAAACTTTTTACTGATTTTGCTCTGTGGCATGGTGCACCATCTTACATAAAATCGTAAACAACATCTCCAGAACTTAAAGAACTGTATGTAATTGATATTTATTATATTACGGATCTGTATTATACTGGGTTCATTGAATCTATGAAATAATACAGAGGCCCTAACTCCTTTTCTAATATGCTGGATTAACTCATATTAGCTGGAGTATGTTTAAAACTGTTTTAATCACTGCAGCTTCATGGAAGTGCTAGTGTAGTTTTCTCCCAATGAAACAGAAATTTTCCATTATGGCTTTTATGCGTGACCGAACACTAAATACAACCTTGAAAAGACGAAATATTCATTCATTTTTTAAGTTTACTGAGAATAGGTAAAAATTTTGTAAAAATGAATTATCGCCATCTGGTGCAAAAATGCTCGACAACCCAATGCATACAATATACGCAAAATTCATAACGCAATAATCAATGCATGTTGTGTTTGCAAGCCAGAAAGATGCCTGCTGATAAATTATGAGTTAAATTATGAGTGAAAAGAGTTTAACGATAAACATTTATTGTAAGTAATACAAAAGTAAGGCTTTTGAAGAAATTACTAATATTTCGTAATTTCCACTTTTTGGTCTTATGACTGCTCCCACAGTTTTGGACATACTTTTCACAAAGGCTTTTATTCACTCCTTAATCATGCCATCATTTTGTCACACATCTTGGATATCGGCCTTTAATTCTTAAATGGTGGTATTTTTTCTTGATTAGACTACCGATTTCAATACGCTCGACATAGCACGAAGGACCCTTGGACGTTATGCAGGAAAAAAAGCTTTTTTTGCTAATTAATAAATGTGTATGTCCTTGTTTTATCTTAACTGTCTCGCATCCTCTATTCTGTAGTGTTAGTGAAGTTTTGCCCATCAAAAAAGCCGTTAACCTAGGTTGCGCCTGCAAATTGTTCGTGTCGATAATACTTGTCATTCTTTAGAGAGGATTTTTTCGATATCATCTACCGTTTTCTTCTGCTAATTTTACGATATGGATTAAGCCAAGTCATAGTTATTCTTTTTCTGTCACAAAATAAGCATCCGGTGCTTGTGCTAAGAACATTTTTTTTAATTAAAGCAGCACTGTTCGCCGTGAAACTTCTATTTGTGCAATTTGTTCTCTAGAGTACTTTCATGTACTCAAGAGAGTGGAAATACTAATTTTCCTTCATCGTATATGACTTTATTTCAAACGAATCCACTAATTTAAAGTAAACAAAACCTACACAGGATCATAAACTAAAATAATGTCGAGTGTTAAGTACTGGCATTTGGTTATTACAATGACCACTCACAACACCTTTAAAAGAACCTTCCCACTATAGATTGACAATAGATGGCAGGTACCTCACTACCGGAAACCCAATTTTTTCTTAGAAATAATTATGCAAAGAATATATTCAATAAACAGCCATATCTTTCGGTTTATTCTCTTGTTTTTGAATTTCATTAGTTGAAATTTTAAAAAAATTGCAAATTAACAAGGTAATCCTAATATTCTGGCAAGGATTGTAAATAAAATAAATTCTGAAATTTTTACTTCACGTTACAATCATCTTTTGATTTATGTACTAAATAATGTAATTATTAAGGTTGCAGAAACGAGTGTTTTCTCAGTAGGGTGCGGCTCAGTTACTATCAATATTAAAAATAATAAATATAATTACTTACTATTTTAGTTTTTTTTTATGTTGTTGATGTAGAGTGACGCAAAAATTCGCTTTAGTATTGTGTCATTAGTATGCCTTCCAGTGCTGACTCAATTATACATCTACGGCGAGGTGAAAATATGTTGGTGTGTTTGGAAAAGGAGCATTCTGCGTCTGATGATGTGATGTTCGCGAATTTAAAAAGGACGTTCGCATCATATTCGCATTATGGTTTTCAATTAAACTCTTGTCTATACGTACTATAGTTCGAAAATCGGGATTCTTGTTTATAACCGCACACAATTTATCGGTTGTTAATCTTCCTATACTATCTGTTAGATTTCCTAACGACGCTTTGAGGTAATACACTATATTTAGCGCTTCATGTAATGACAGCTTGGTGTTCTCTAATTTGGAAATAGCATCTAAAAGAATTGAATAATTTTCGGAAATTTGCTCTATTCGAGTATGGATTTCGATATCTGAAACCAACCGCTGACTTACTGAAATTGCTTGAGCATCTTGTTTTAAGATACAAGGTTTAATAATGTGTAAAAATTTCTCATAATATAAAAAGCTTTAAGCCACGTTCCCCATCTCGTCAATACCGGCTGTGGTGGATGAGGAATGTCCGGGCTAGCCTGTTTAAACTCACGAATGCTTTTTGGAGATTTAATAAAAACTTTTTTTGGTAAAAACTATAAATTGGTCTACTTTTGGATAAGTGTTTCTAATAAATTCAACTACATGATGGTATGAATGGAGAAAACAGGTTACATGAAGCAATTGAGGATTAGATTGTTTTAGTAATTTTCCAGCTTTAACTATTATATATTCGAACCCCCATCTGTAACCGACATTACAAGTCGGGTTGCCGATATATCGAATTTCCCAAAGGTATGTTTTATAGTTCCTACTATCCTTTCCGCGTTTGTCTTCTGTAATATTCTACTACGTAAAAGAAGAGCCAAGGAAATCTCATCGCTTTTTAAAGTACGCACTAACATATTTAAAATACTATTCTTTCTTGCATCCATTGTTTCACCTACAGTTAGCGATATTTTTTAATCATTTAACTCTGCTTTTATTTGATCCGCAATCGTGTTTTTCACCCGAGGAAAATTATACTGTAATTGGCCTATTCTTGGCAATCTCCATTCCGGAACGCATTTCCCCCAAAAAATTCGATATTCTTCATTGTCTACAATATTTTGTGGAATGTTGCACACACTTAACATAAAAATAAAGTCATGTAGAAGTTTATAATATGGTACATCACGTTGTGCATTTAACCGGTGTTGTTTGCTATTAACATGCCTTTTACACACAAAAATACTGTACGGTAAAATGTTGATCTTGCAAACAATATATTTAATAATAGTGCCAGTGTATTCTAATGTCGAAAATCGGTTAAGAAATATATTAACACTCGCCGAACATAACAAAGAACGCCGTCGATTCGCCATCATCAATCTAATCCGGCATTCATACACGTACCATACGTATATGAATTTTGACTTCGGGTATATCCGACCGCTTTCGAAATATATCACTGCCGTCGATGATTGCGCACTCGTTTCTGCAGGCTTAGTAATTATATCTAATTCAAAAGATGTAAATTTCATTATTAAGTATTTAATGTATGTTTTGCGTATGTTGTTCAGATTAAGCGCCAACAAAACCGACCATTTCGATTTATATGTATGTATATACTCTACAAAATTAAGTTTAAATGTCTTACACGTTGGCGAAATGTAAAACGAATAGTCGATACGATATTTACTTGCAGGCAGTGCTAACGAATACGTTTCTCTTGTTATTATACACGTTTCATCATCAGTTTTGATACACAGATCTTATCTGACACGACATACATATTTAAACGAAACGTATATTTGGTTAGTTTTGCCACAGAATATTAAAACAGTAATAAAAAGACCGTTTTTCGGTGCTTTATTTAGGCCTCTTACTATTGTTTAATTCATCAGTTTTGTAATGAATACATGAATTTTATTCGAACGTTGCAATTGACAGTTTAGGAAAGTATGTCGAGTGCTGGTTTCATGATTCACGATACACTGGCTCCTGTGAACATCAGAGACCTAGGGCAAGCGATCTCTGGTGTGGCATCGTAATTTCGTACTTGATCTACTTCACCGGCTCAGCGACCGTCTTATAAAGTAAAGTTGAAACATTAAACGATAATTTGCAAGGAAAGTTAATTGGTCTAATTTCTTTTTTTGTTTTTTAATGCGTTTTAGGTTATTTTATCTTATTTGTAGATTTATCGTTTTCCCCCCGACGCGGCTGGTCATTGTAATAAATACGTGTCTACGTATCGATAACTAGATGTGAGTGAAACAACTATTAACAATCCCATTAAGTATGTTTCTTCATTTGGCTTGGTCAACAATGTTTACTGTTATGAAAAAATGTTCTTATATCTTGAGAGTTTGACATCTACTGATGTAAGACAAAAATAATTAAAATGGAAATTGTGTAACGACAGTTTTCAAAATATCTCTCCTTTGGAGTTGATGGCTTTTATCCAG
The DNA here is from genome assembly GCA_031893035.1 of Dermolepida albohirtum. Lineage (NCBI taxonomy): Eukaryota > Metazoa > Arthropoda > Insecta > Coleoptera > Scarabaeidae > Dermolepida > Dermolepida albohirtum. Next base: position 41,687 of record JAVIWB010006124.1, on the reverse strand, counting down.
CACAGGGTATTGACCAGTTGGAATTGCTGCAACAGTTTGATGTAACCTCGCTAGAAGACAGAGGCATCTCTACTGGTTTAATATTTTTATATAAACTTTTACATAATGACGTCAATTGTCCTTTTCTCTTTCAAGAATTGAATTTTCACATTCCTTGATTGTCGGTTCGTTATCACACTACATTTTCCTGTCCACTTTCTAGAACTAATGTAATATTAAAGTCGCCTCTATACGATATGTAATGTACAGTAATTTTAATGAAATTTTTTGTGCAGGAGACATTCATTATGGCTCCATGGGAGTATTACTCAGACTAGCAATTGAGGACAAATAGGGAGAATTGCTAAGTTTTCACTTTTTCATTGCTTGTTTCTGTACTTTTATATACATATGCGTAATAATTTTTTCCAAAGCACTCTCATCTTAAAACACAAAAATATTACAAATCAATATTTATAAAGCGTGTTTCAAATTTCGCGTTTTTTTTTAAAAATAAATAAAACACATAATTTGCATTCCGATTAAAGTTTATCTCTGCTGCAATTTCCGGTGTAGTTTTTTGTCTATTTTATTTACTTAACAAACTATTGTTCGATCTTTTGCTTGTGTTGTTATTTTTGGTCGACTTTGCCACATTTTATTCAATAAACTACCAGTTTCTTCATATTTGACAATATTGTAGTCCACGGTTCTGCAGTTTAATTTCAGTAATTTCCCGATTTGTCTTGTCCATTACTATTGCCAATATCATGATGAGTTACTGTAGGAGCACGTGTTTGTACTAAGAGTTCTTTTCTATGCGGAATTATTTAAAATATCGATTTTATTCTGAAATAATTCACAAATTACGACACGAACTCTTTCCACTTCGAAAGTTGAATGAAAATTAATGTCGTGGTTCTAATTCACCAATATTCCCAAAGCGATTCGGCCATATTATCTATGCTTTTTCCGTTGGAAGTTATGTTAAACTTATCAAGGTGGCGCCAATATTCTGGCCGGAGACTGTGCTTTTATAGTAATGGTAACACACTCCGCGCAACATGAATAGGACCAACTGCATATATGACATTTGTAGTTGGTATAAACATGGTAGCGCGCTGGAATTGTTATTTTCGAAACTAAGACTACATAAAAAGATGTATGTAGGTACCAAATATAATTTTTGTAAAAGTCAGTGCAAATGTACGTTACTAATGACAATAAGTAGAGTAATTAAACGCCACTTGAATACGACCAATCTACAAAATAAAAGATTCCTTTGCAATAACAAAATACTTTATTGTTCAATAATGAGTACTTTTGCCATTATTTCTTATAACCTCAAATAGTTTGGAATGGAATTATACAGGGTTCTCAAGTAGTCAACGGGAAGTTCCGCCCAACTTCGTTTCAGCGCCTGCTCTAGTTCGTCAGCGCAACTGAATTGGGTAGCATTGGAGTACAATTTACGCGACAACCATCCCCAAACATTTTCTATGATGTTCAGGTCGGGGGAGAGCGATGGCCAATTCCATGCCTTGTTCTTGAAACCAGCGTCGAACAATGCGCGCGGTGTGAATACTGGCATTATCCTGTTGGAAAATAAATAGCCCACCTGCCATAACGTTGGAAAATTTGTCTTTCACCTGTTGCAGCAGCTGGACGTACTTTTCCGAATTCTGTCTGCCCTTCACTATTACTAAATCAACAGGTCCGTTATAGGAAACAGCTCCTCATACCATGACTGAACCAACATCGGCTCGCCTTCGTGACTGAATCACTTCATCTTTACGTAAATCGTGGAAATAATAAGAAAACCCATCCGGGCCATCTAAATTAAACTTCTTCTCATCACTGAAAATAACAGTTTGCCATTCTCTTGTCCACCCCATTTTTGCTTGAGCAAAGTGAAGACGTGTAGTGCGCTGAAATTCCCTTAAAGGAGGCCGTCGTTTAATTTTCAAACGTTTTAAATGCGGACAGGTCTTCAGTAACTTCTGTACAGTTCTTACCGATGCATTCGTTCCAACGTTATTCGCGATTTGTCTTGCCGTTAATGCCGAATTCGATGCTTCGCGTAATATGGCTCGACGTTCTCTCTTAGTTGCAACGGATGTTGTTCGCCCTTTAAAACGTTTTCCATAATTCTCGGGATCCCTAATAAAATTGTTCACAACCTGGTGTGATCGACTTAATTTCTTTGCAGTAGCCCTTGAGGAATACCCTTCTTGATGGAACGCTTTAATTTTTCCAATTTCTTCCATACTTAAGCACTTCTGTCGTCCCATAGTTGCACAATACCCTTAATTACAGATGTTTGTTTATCCGGATACACGTTGTAACTCGACACTCATCCGGTAGCTTACTATTAAATACTGGTCGTATCCAACCGGCGCGGTGCATTTTATATGTATGTGGTACTTACGTCACCCAATGCATAACGTTAGGCACTATTGCGCAATAATGCGTATTATTTGCCATATCATACCATTACAAACTTGCATTGTATTTTTAGTAAATGAATTGTTTTTCAAACCACCGAAAGCTTGCAACAAGTCGGGTGGTCCTATTCATGTTGCGCGGAGTGTATGATACAAGAGTTATATGTAACACATAAATATGTTTATTTCAATTGTTGGCCTGAATATTTTTTCCGCATTCCAGGATTTAATTCTCTTTAAATGCGAATCCTTTGGAAAGATATAACATGTCAGTCACCTTATTCTACGTTGTATAGTATAAGTTTCCCCCTAGCGATTATCTCTTGTAAGTCTTCCATCTATTCATAATTCGTACATTCCGTTACAAATTTTACTTATAGAGTCTTGCTGTATAAATAATTTTAAATAATTTCCCTGGTTTCAGCTACCTTTTAACATTATAGTTAATTGTAAACACTACAATTTCAAGGCTACGTTAATGAATCTTAATTTATTTAATAATCAGGATTTAAGAAATATGCATCAGAAATCTAGAAGAATAGAACAGTTAATGTAAGGTAGTAAAGTTTGTTTCTTATTTATTATTAGCTTGAACTATTTCGCATATGTGTTTTGAAAACATTAACATCAAAAATTTTATTTACGTGCGTTTTTTAGTCTGCTTTGGTTAAAGTGAGACTCAAATTACTATATTTAATCTTTTGTTTATTCGTATATGTCATGTATTTTACGCAATTACCTGACCTTCATGTTAGATTACACCACGATTTACACTCGAAGAAGATTCCGTATTCTGCAATGTCGTCCATTGAAACGTAAGAATCTTATTTAACTTCGTGCAAAGTTTATCAATTATGATTCATGTGTTTGTTAATTCCAGTCGTTTGTTTAATATCGTCTATTTCATTTTGTTCAAATGAACTCAGTACCTATTCGAATTGATAGTTCCACCATCCAGAAGCACAAACTTTTTCATTTTATAATCTGCTTTCTAATGTGACTAATATTTACGTAAAAAACCCCATTCGTCTTTCCTAGCGTTACTCGATTCAGAAACAACTCCAGTGAATACTGTTTTAACAGAGATCCAGTTATTATTATCCTGTAATAGAAGTGTCTTTCATGGGGGACCTAAATGTGTATCCAATTTGTTTTTGCCAGAAGCCTTTTTAACATTTTTGTAACTCTCGAACTTTTGATTTTGCTACCAAATTTGGACGTCATTAATTTGATATAATTTATGGATACAAAAGAACTCAAAATATCAAATGAATGCTGTGTGTATCAAATTTTACTTTTAACCATTTTAAGCTTATGTACATTTTAAAATCTGTACAATTCTAATTTATAAATTCTGTTACATCAGCAATATATGAACCAAAAAGGTATATATACGAGGGTAGCCGTTTATATTTCGGAAAAATAGCAAATAAAAAGAATCAATGCACTTTCGCATTCGTTTAAACCAACCCGAAAAGCATTGCTGCCACTGTGAAGACGGTATCTCCAAAATATGAGTTTTGAATGCTTCAACTGCCTCTTCCGGCGTAGAAAACCGTTGTCAATGAAGTTTGTTCTTCACGTGGAGCAACAAAAAGAAATCACAGGGTGCTGGATCAGGGCTGTACGGCGGATGGCTCATAAATTCAATGTTTAGCCTGGTGAGAACCTGTGAGAGCTCTGTATAATAAGAAACACGGGCTAATATCCTCTGAAAATAAAGTTAATGTGGGACTGAGAGAATAAGAAATATCTTCTTTTTAATACGCGTAGTCAGTCTTAGTTCAGTTATCCGTAGTATCTGACACAGGTAATAATTTATGTCCAAATGAGTGCCGCATATGCAATATGTTTCGAAGCAATATTTTTGTGTGCGTACCGTAAAGGTCCTAAAATCAAATTGCAGTGGCTGCTATCAACAAACCCGAAGTGTAGACGATCTTGCAGGGAAAGCCGCACTACAACAACGTAGCAAAACAAGTCTACTATTAGTTTGTTTAAGAAAAAAATCAATGAACACTAGCCACCATTAAAGACGATCCTTCTATTACAAGCAGATTTTTACCCTTTTCACTTGATCTAATTTTCATGATTGCACCTTTACTTACGCAAATAGGGTTTTGAACCAACTGAATCGTTTTAAAATGAAAAATGTGGGGATAATCCAATCCTCTCATTAATGTGGCCCGTAAATTTGCAAACGTGAATAAATGTAAGGAATTTTATGAAAATGTATTTACTGCACTCAATACAGTAGGTACATGGAACGCAATTTATCAATAACTTGAAAACCTTCGGACGTACTTTTCAGTACTAATTGAGAAAGTTGGGACACAACCTACACCAACTCGTGAAATTTCGGGCTCACCTTGATCGTTGCATTGGGAGAAAATCGCGGCGTGTTTTTGTTTTTCTAAGTCTCACTATAAACAAACTCTTTTGCATATTTTTACGGTTTATAATTGCTAATTTCAGAAGTTTTCAACAGGCTAAACCTTCACAACAACTAATTAGAAATTAGACAATTCAACATAACGCCGTGATGGTTTTTAATTGTTCTTGCAGAGCATTATAACTGACAACGCAATATGTACATATGTTTACTATGTTCACGTATTCATGAATATTTATTTACGTAGTTTATCTATCCTACCTTGATATTGAGTTTTCCCAGTTTATAAATATTCACTTCACACAGCATTGTTTGCTCTTTACTCATGCTATAATGAATACATTCTTGTCTTTTTTTTAATTATTTATGTATATCGCAGAGTCTTAATTAATCATATTCCCAGTTTATTTTTCTGCCGAAGTGTACTATAATTTATAAGATAATAATGGCAATAAAATAATTACAAAACATAGTATTTTCACTAGAGTTTCCTACATATACAGTACTGTGCAAAAGAAAGAAACACCTTCTTGAATTTTACAAGAAACCATTATAAAAGGATAAATAATAAATTTAAATATAAACAATTTAAATTTTCAATATTTTGTATGACCACCTTTATTTTTTATGGTATACTGCATTCTTTTAGGTAGGCTTTCAATTAGTGAATTAATGAAATTTTCAGGAATATTGTACCACTCTTCCTGTAGTATATTCCACAGTTCATTTTTGTTCTTTAGCCCCCTTCACACCTTTTCCTGTCAAGATAATCCCACACATGCTCAATAATATTTAAGTAAGGACTTTGAAGTGGTCATATCATAGTCTGCTTCCTATTTGCTTCCTGCTGTGTTAAATAAGTTTTCACAAGTTAAATAAGTTTTCACAAGTTTTGATGTATGCTTGGGATCATTATCTTGCTGTAGAATGAAATTATTGCCAATAAGTCACTGTCAGGGCGTCGTCTAACATACTGACGTCTGTTCGTTCTAAATAATTGATATTTAGATTCGTCAGTCCTTAGTACTTGTCGCCACTCATTATATCCCCAAGTTTTTTGGTCTCTGGCATATTTTAATCGTTTACCTCTATTACCTCTTCGCAGTTAGGGTTTTCTCACGGCCACGCATTCTCTCAAGCCTGATCTGAGCAAGTATTGCCTGATGTTTGCGCAAGATCTTGATCTAGTTCTGCGCTAACTTTCTTACGATTTCTTAAGGAACTAACTTTTAAAAACTGTGCATCAGCTTTACTGAGCTTTTTTGGATGTCCACTTTTTGGTCTATCACTTGCACTGCCGGTTTCAGTCATTCTCTTTATTGTTTGTTGCACGGTATACCGTGAACATTTCACTATCTTTGATATTTTTACTTGACTATAACCCTCTTGGTGTAAAACAATAATTTTATTTCTCTCTAGTAATGCTATTCTAGGCATTTTCTATCTACTATAACTATTTATAGCTCACAATTTTTTCTTAAAATGAAAATTTCACTCGTAGGCGCGTTTTTTTAAGAATCTAAATAAATGCTATTGTGGAACCACTCTGTATCGTTTCTGCCATTCAATTAAAAACAAAATCCTATAGATAAATAATTCTCCCTTGAAATTTTATTGCAAAGCATTGTGGTGCAATAAAATTTATTACTCTAATCGTCTTATTTAGGCGGCCGATCTCACCACTACGCAGAAGTATGATGTTATAAATTTGGAAATTTCCAGTTATTATATTCCTACCAATAAGTGAATCGTTCTTGGAAAGATGTAATAAGTATTATATATTAAAGTAACCCAATAATTATTAGTAAATAAGTTTTGGAAAATATTGTTAGGTGCTTCTTTCTTTCGCACAGTACTGTAGATGTATAGTATCTAACAAAGGTAATGTTTCCCTCCATGTACATAACTGTATTTCCCCATAGTTAAATTTAACAAAACTTCAAAGTACCTATAATGATTAATTTGGTTTTTTAAGTTGATTTGTGCACATTTACAGAATTCAATTTAATTTAGTTATGTAAATAAAGGTTTCTGTGTACAGTAGCTGACACGGCACGAGTACATGCTTCAATTAGCCAGTTCACTTATACAATTGGGGAAAACGTTACTTTTGTCAGTCATTGTACCTAGAGACGTTCTAAACTTAACACATTGTCTTCTTCTGGGCTTCCGGGCTGAAACCGCGTCACTGGTATAACTGCCGACGTTTCGTACCCACTCGTATGGGACATCTTCAGGGCTCAACTACTGCTGCTGTTTGTTGCACTGAAACTGTTTCATTATTGTTGCGGCAGTAGTTGAGCCCTGAGAATATCCCATACGAGTGGGTACGAAACGTCGGCAGTTATACCAGTGGCGTTGTTCCAGCCCGGAAGCCCAGAAGAAGATAGTATGGACCACGACCGCGGAAGTCTACGTACCAGATTTGACACATTGTTTTGGACAGATAATATTTTTTATCAATTAGAGAATTTGTGGTTGTTTTTTTGCTATGCAATAGTCGCATAAAAAGAACTTTACCGCTATTGTAGTCTTTATATGTAAGTATAAAATGAATAAGTAAATGAAAATTCGAAATTTTCCGCTTATTACACCGTTTTAGTTAAGGCCAAATTAATGGAAAAATCATACCTTCTCAAAGGGGAATCGAACCCCTGTCTACTGCTTACCAGACAAGTACTTTGCCACTAAGGTACCAAAGATTGTAAGATTTAATTCCTTAATCGAACCAGAAATAATAAAGAATAAAGTAGATATTCTTAAAATGCTCCATCCACTCGGAATTAGACGAATGTTGGTGCATCGGTGTATTAATTTATTTGAAGAGACTGGAGGGCATCAAATGCCATCAACTGAGGTAAGGCGTCCTTGCACAATAAGGACGCCGTAAATTATTATAATCGTTAAAGCCAGTATTCGTAGAAATACCTTCCATAGCTCTTAAAAAGAACAAAGTAGAAGATCGAAGTGGTATCAAGAATAAAAAAAGATCATTATCCAGTATAAATCATGGTTTAATGTGGTGTCTCCTACGATTGAGTCAACGTTTTTATTTCTGTGAAAGAGACGCTAAAGCATCGATAAAGTTAACAAAGAAATCGTCCTAAACACCATGATGAAGTGACTTAAGACACCCTTCCAACAACTAACTTTCCAAAGGTTTTACGACTGTTTATAAGGCGAAAACTACACAGCTTTGGTTGCAACAAAATTTTTTAACATTCATTTCCACTAAAGACTAACCGTCTGTTTTGGGAAGACATGATATGTTATAAAATATACCCTAATATTAAGAGTTTAGGGCAAACTGTGAGCGAGCGATGGCTAATTTTAGAATACACGAGGTGCGTGCTGTAATTCATACCTCACTTTGTATTAATGCCGAAGGCGGTCATGCTGAATGATATTATGCAAGCAATTGTAATAAATACAAGCATAAAATATATGTAACAGCTTTTACATTAATACATATTGTATTAATGTATTTTAGAGGACCTAGTGTATACATATTTATTTTTATTACAAGAAATTTATTTTCTAATTATTTGAATTTTATTTAAGAAAATTCGAGAATAATTCGAAATAATTTTCATCTTACTTATTTAAGTAAATATTTATTTCTTGTTTTGTTATTTTTTGTAGGATTTAGAATTTCATGGTGTTATGCGTTTCTATTTCCAAGATTCCGGCCAAAAAGTAGCAACGAAATGTATTAGAGTCGCGTCCGATGCAACTGTCGAAGACGTAATTGGAACTTTAGTGGAAAAATTCCGTCCAGATATGCGTATGTTGTCTGTTCCATCATACGCTCTTTACGAATTACACGAAAACTGTCCCGAACGAAAAATGGCAGCCGACGAAAAACCCCTTTTAGTACAATTAAATTGGCATGTTGACGATAGAGAAGGCAGGTTTCTACTGAAGAATGTTGACGATGAAACGGTAAGAATTTATTTAATAGCGTTATTAACTAATTTCTAATTTGGTGCAGAATCAGATGAAAGATATTTAAAATATAAAGGGACTAGAAACGTTTTGCAATAGAGTTTTAATTTCCATAATATTTCAAAATAATTTCCACTATAATCTATCCATTTTTGTCCCTTTTTTGAACCAAATCCTTCGCGTTTTTTTAATTCTAGACATATTGAGCTTTAAAAAATCCGCATCTTTGAAAAACTTTCTCCCTTTAATAATGTTCTTCATGCAGAAAAACGGTGCTAAATTGCTGGGCTGAGTAGGGCGGACGTTCCAGCACCTTCTGCCCATTTTTTGTTAAGTACTTGATATAGACGTTGCAGCGATGACCCCCAAAATAATTTCTACCAAACTCTATGCACTTATCCACTCTTTGAAACCAAATAAGAAACTAACTCTTCTACGCTTCTTTTATAAGCTCGACGCACTCGTTAGTCCACACTCTTAAAATTCTCATTCTTGGAAACTTGCTTTAAGCTTTAAATCTGTTCTTCACGTGGAGAAACAACGCAAAGTCGCAAAGGGCGAGATCTGAGCTGTAGGGTTCATGATTCAATGCCTTCAACCCACTTCTTGCTCAATACTAAGTTGGAGCGATGGTGAAGAAATCAGTGACTGGTTTTCGAGCGATGACCCATGGTTTTCTGTATCACTTTGTGGTTACTATCTTTTTGTTCGTGAAGAAAGTTAATTAGTTTCAGAAGAACGAAATTTAAATTACCAATCTACCTGGTAGATGGTCAATAATTATTAAGAATAGCAGTGCTCATATTAATTGTGTTATTACATTATGTAACCCGTGAAATTTTCTCTCTCTGCAATTGTAAAAACCGTTTTTATATGAATAGATTATTGTAATTTAAAATATTATAATTACGAGCCGAAATCTAAATTGTCGAAGTGGCTATTAATAGGTCACTTGAATAAGCCTTCACGATCGTCTTTCATAACATCATAGATTCTTTATAAATCTTTACAGCAGCTTTAGCGATTTGAGATGATCATTGTCTTCCATTACAAGGAATTTTTCTCCTTAATAAGCTCCTTTACGGACGCCTAGTCTCTATTAAGACTAACAGACAATATTTATCTAATTTAAGCTAACTGATAAACGTTAAAGTCTATTTTTCTCTTACTTTATATAACTAATTCTAAGCCTTCTGTTCGCTTTATTCATATTGCCTCCACCAGTACGAGCCATTCTTCATTGCTTCTGAAAACCTTCCAATTTTTTAAATCACGGGATTTCGTTCTAAATCACAAGCAATATTTGCTGGAAAATTATTTTGATGTATATTTTGTTGAATAACAAGAAGGCATTGTCTACTTTCTCATAATTGTTATTAGTTAAGATTAAAAAGTGGTAAATAAATAGTAGAATTGGATTATAATACACGATGGGAACTAGAAAAGTTTTCTATCTAATAATGAAACAAAAGACCTTTTGATAATTTTATTTTTCAACGCACTCGTGACACCTGCTATGCAACGACATTTTTCCATCAGAAAAAAATGATTTGTGTTAGTTTTCAATTTAAGCACCAAGTTCCTCTACCGATTAGTTATCATCTGCAAAATGACGTTCTCCGAGAAGCCAAATCTGGACTGGGTTATGGGAAACCCTTATGGATTCAGTGCACGGAGTTTACATTTGTTTCCGAATTTCAGCGGTGTTTCATCGCCTGAGAAAAAGTCAGCGTCTGCATCCAAAAACACTAAATTGTTTTGAGAAATTTATAGTAGTTCTTGTTCGGGAGTTAACAATCTTAGAATCCAGCTTGCTGAAACTTCAATCATGCCTAATTTATCGTGTAAATTTTTAAAACGTTTGGTTCAGTTATATTTAATGCTTTAGTAATGGCAAAGACTTTCAAACGACGATCTTCATTGCATCTGAAAGCTTTCCGCTTCGTAGTCCGTATTCAATGAATTCACAACGCTACCGAAACTATTTTAACTAATATTTCAATTTAAAATATGGCTATACCTCATTCCCATATACATTCGTTCGTAAATAGTTTTAAGGGTACTAGTCTTTGTCAAAACACTGTGTGATGCTCTAATTTCACATAATTCATTTTATATTTTGAAACACTTTATAAAGTACAAAATAAGGAACGAATTGAAGTTAGGCTTCACATATAATTAGAAAAATATTGTTACTATTGAACATTACTATGCAACGGACAATTGGCTGTTTTAACATGATTAAGTAATTTTTTTTCTAGTTTCTCTTGTACAATCTAGAGTAATGTTTTCCAAACTTTTTCGATTCTTTTTTTAGGTTCCTGTCGCAAATTTTAAAAGTGTACTTTAACTTTACGAAGTAGCGAAAAATTTTTTACATTACAGTGTTGGGTAAAAATAAATAAAGCAAATATTTAAGATCACAAAATATATAATCGTAAACTTTGGGAACAACTGATCTACAGTATTTCACTAAATACAGGTGTATTAGTAGTATTTTTCTACCATTTAAGTTGAACTTGAAAAAATAACAAATTCGTTGTGCATACGATTTATATATTCTCCTAAATTTAACGGATCATAAAAATTTTGTAACGTATTTTTAAAGGTCACCACATGTCGCATACTAATTCACTAATTATTAATCCCATGCTCGTTCTAGGTACAATGTCAACGTGAATTTTAATTGAAACATTTCCGTTTTAGTTAAACTCCGTGGGTCTATCGGATTCGAATGCGAGTTTTAGGCGAAAGCTATCAAAGAGGGAAAAGAAACAATTGAAGAAACAAGAAAAGTTATCAAGAATGCGTAGTGAAAACGGCGAAACAGATAAAGATGGTGTTGCCGAGAAGTTGTACACAGGTAATAATAACTTTTGGTCATATTATAGTGCCAAAAATTCCCTACTCTATATAAAGCGACAATATTTAACAAGAGTGAAAAATAACGCTTACATTTACAATTGTAAAACAAAATAAACATTGTGTTATAAAATATAGAGCAAGAACAAACTAATTCATCTTTTAAAGCAAAATTTAATATCTTAATATTTCAATTATATAATATGGTAGATTTTAAAATATATGGAGTCGTGTTCATCTAGGATGAGACAATGAAACGGGACAATCTCATAACAAGTCCACAATAACTTACTATTTGAAGAAAACGTGCAAAAGGTGGCCTTCATTGCGTCACACACTTGAAGCTTCGTTTTAAAGCTGCTTACAACATGGCGCAGCATTTATAGCAGTACTGTGATCACTTCAACTTGAATCCTTTCTTTTAACGTCTGGATGGCACTTGGTGGTTACTTTGGAAGAATTTTGTTTTTAGGTACCCCAAAGAAAAAATCATCCAAGGCAAGAGAACCAGCTGACCAAAGAGTATCGTTATTTCTTCTGACAACAACTGGAAAATACCTATTTGTACATCCATTGACACTTATATTGTGTGGCAAGTCGCACTATTATGTTGGAAAATTGTTGTTTTATAACTGTAGATTTGATTACAGAAAGAAAGAAATTCCGCAAAATACCGGAGTTTTTACAGTTACTGTGTTCTCAGTTTCGCCCTCAAGATATTTAGGGTTGATTATCCTTGACAAAAGAGCCGCATACCACATGATTACTTTCTTTGAATTTTGAGATCTATCTTGCAATAAGAAGAGTCTCGTTTGTTGACGAAACTACTAAGATGAAAATAAGCCTTCTTCGTCTTCTCGTTACCCATCCAAAGGCACGTTGTTGTTGTCATCATTGCGTTGCTACATTTATTCATAAAACATTAGTGGAGTGCATAATCTCGAATTTTGAGATATTACGCTATTTGAATTGTGGTAGTAAAGGACGATATGCAAAATTCTTCTCGTGGTGCCGTCCATAGCTTAATTTAAGAGTTAAGATTCATCGTCGAATGGATCTTCGTGAACTCCATTTCACTGAATAACTCCATTTCACTGAATTACTTATCGGTTAAAGATTCCCTGGAGTGCGTGTAATTCAGCCAATACCACCTTTTATTTGCATTGTTAAATCTAAGTTACAAAGTTTCTAACCCACTTTTGAATAGCATTCCTAATTAGAGATTATAAGGAGACAATTAGTGTCCTAATCTTTTACTACCTCCCACGATACATACATATATCGATATATACTGCCATTATAAAATTATAATAAACGTTTAATTGGGAACTTTGACAATTCAAACAGTTGGATTTAAGACTATTTTGTGTGGTATTTGAAGGATTTTTATTTGAAAGTTAATTTAAAAGTAACTTTTTTACTACAATCTATAATTCTGGATACATATTTTAACAGCAACGTTGTCATCATCAGCGTTAGAAAAAATAATCACACTTGGGGCATTAGCACACACTTTATACAAATAAAGTACATCACTAACATCAAATTATTAATACTTTACTTCAAGTGTTATTATTTTTTACTACTGACGATGACTTAGTTATCAAAATATGTATCCAGAATTACAAACTAAATTAACACATGGATCAATAAGTCCCGAGACTAACCCATAGATGGCGCTCGTAGTAAACCAGTAACCACGTCTTTCTAGAGTACTAACCTTTGCTTGAAACGTGTCAAAATTTTAAGTCGATCGGACCAGAAACAGCTGAGTTATCGAGGTTGGAGTAAAGTCGTTTTGTAGTTTGTTTAAACAATGGAAAAAACCGAGTTTCGTGTTCTGATAAAACATTGTTTTTTAATGGGTAAAAACACCACGCAAGCAAAACAATGGATTGAAAAATGTTACCCGGACTCTTGTCCATCAAAAGCAACGATTTGTCGGTGGTTTGCCGAGTTTAAACGTGGTCGTACCGACACAAATGACGCGGAACGCTCGGGTAGACCTGTGGAAGCCATTACACCGGAAAATGTGAGTGAAGTGACAAAAATTATGATGAAAGATCGTAAAGTGAAGCTCTGTGAGATTGCTGAGATGACACAGATATCATATGGAAGTGTATTTACTATCCTTCATGAAAAATTGAGCATGAAAAAGGTTTTTTCCAAGTGGGTGCCGCGATTGCTCTCGATGGAACAAAAACAGCAACGAGTCGATGATTCAGAAAGCTGTTTATCGCTATTTACTCGCAACAAAAAAGATTTCTTGCGTCGTTACGTGACCATGGACGAAAAATGGATACATCACTACACTCCAGAGTCGAAGCGGCAGTCATCTGAGTGGCGCACAGCTGGCGAAAGCCGTCCGAAACGTCCGAAAACGCAGCAGTCAGCTGGCAAAGTCCTGGCGTCAGTTTTTTGGGATACACATGGCGTGATTTTCATTGACTACCTCGAAAAAGGTAAATCGATCAACAGTGATTATTATATTGACTTACTGGTGCTTTTGAAGGAGGAAATCGCAAAAAAACGACCGCACATGCAGAGAAAAAAAATCCTTTTTCACCAAGACAATGCACCCTGCCACAAGTCGATGAAAACAATGGCAAAATTGAACGAATTGGGTTTTGATCTGCTTCCCCACCCCCCATATTCGCCAGATTTAGCCCCCAGTGACTACTGGCTCTTTGCTGATCTTAAAAAAATGCTCCAGGGAAAAAGATTTGGCTCAAATGAGGAGGTCATCGCTGAAACTGAAGCTTATTTTGAAGCGAAAGATAAATTTTTTTATAAACATGGTATTGAAAAATTGGAAAAGCGTTGGAACCATTGTATCACCCTAAAAGGTGATTATGTTGATGAATAAAAAAAAAATTTGCAAAAAAAATGTTGTTTTCATTGTTAGTCTCGGGACTTATTGATCCATGTGTTACAACAAACGGTACACAACTGTGAGGCGATAAACGGTGGAACGCTCCATGGGCACGGACAAAATTTTCCCCAATTCGGTAATATACTTTAATACAAATGCGCGTTGCTCACCCTATTAGGTTCATGGTTATTAATTTCCTCGTTTCTAAAATCACGTTGATGATGACTTATCCCCCATCTCCTACTTTTCTTGCAGTAGTACTCCCAAATCGCCACGTTTCATTGGCTTACCTTAAATATACTTATAAGTTTAATGGAAAAATACCAATTGTTTTGTACTTTTTATTTTTGTAATAGAATGCAAATTCGCAGGCTTTTAACACAAAACTTATGATTCAATAAAACCAATAAAATGTGTCACTTAAACATAATTTAATCAACTGTAATAATTTGAAAATTTTCCTACTACTGTTTTTTGAAATTTTGGTGTATAAACATGGATAAAAGTGACTAATTCGTAATAGATAACAAACATTCTGTAAAATTCAAAGAAAAAATTATACTATCTATACTTACATATTTATACCGTATTGTAAATGCATACAATTTTAAAGTAAGAAATGGACTAATGCTAAGTTAGTATTGTACGTTATATTGAAGTTTAACAAAACTTCTTTTATATCGTCGCAATTTAAAATTATTAAAGAATGCTTTCTAAAAAAATGATAATTATATTGAATTAATACAACTAATACTTGACTAATATTAATAAATGTATAAATAGTTAAAATTACATGCTTCGTCTTTAAACTAAACTAAAATTATATATAACATACATTGTGAAACTTTAAGAGTACAGTATAATCCCGATAGTATGAACTTGCGTTAATGTGAACAACGCAGTAATATGAACATCAGTATTGTTCCATTAGGTATCCTGTAACGTGAACAGTGTATATTATTCAGTAATATGAACATCATATATTGTAAGTGATACTTTCCTGTGAAATGAAATGGGGAATCCCGTATTTTTCCGGGATTCCCATTGTGTGAATATGGGTTGCTTTGTCCCTGTTTCACAACATGTAGTATGAGCTGAACATTACTATAATCCTGTTGTTTGTGCTAAGTGTATTGTAAAATGTCTCAGGTTAGGAAAAAGTGTTTATCATTATATGAAAAAGCCAAAATTATAGAAGAACACGAAAAAGGCGCGAGTGTAACAGCTTTATCCAAAAAATATGGAGTAGCGAAGTCCACAATTTGTTCAATAAAAAATAAAAAAGCTAAAATTATAAAAGTGGTCAGTAATACCTTAAAACCCAGTAAAAAATGTACATTAAGAACACCTGAATATCCAAAAATGGAAAGTGCTCTGTATAAGTGGTTTCTCAGGCAACGCGAAAAAAACCATCCTGTTACTGCAGACATATTTAAACAAAAAGCATTAAGTTTGCATGAGAAAATTAATGGAGGTCGTGGAAACTTCTGTGCGAGTCATGGCTGGCTTCAACGATTTAGAATGCGGTATGGCATACGATTTTTGAAAATAACCGGAGAAAAATTATCATCTCAACCAGAGCTTGTCGATCCTTTCCAAGAACAATTAAAACAAAAAATTACGGAATTTGGTTTAACTGAACAGCAGATTTATAATGCAGATGAAACTGGGTTATTTTGGAAGCTTTTGCCTGAAAAAACGTACGTTTCATTTTCCGAAAAAACTGCTCCGGGTTTGAAAATGACAAAACAGCGAATAACGTTTCTTGGTTGTATAAACGCAACAGGCACTCATAAATTAAAACCGCTGGTGATTGGAAAATCAAAAAATCCCAGGTGCTTCAAAAATTTCAATAATCCAGTTGTCTACAGAAATAATAAAACTGCATGGATGACAACAGAAATTTTTAAGAACTGGTTTTTTCAACAGTTTATTCCAGAGGTGAGCATGCAAAATTAAATTTCTGTGATGTATTTTGAAAAGTTGTAGGTTAAAATATTTTTACGTAGTCAAAGCCTTCCAGAGAATGCTATCCTTCTTCTTGACAATGCTCCCTCGCATCCACCAGCGCAAGAACTAAGAAGCAATGATGGTAAAATTTTTGTTATGTTTATGCCCCCGAACGTAACCCCGCTGATTCAACCTATGGACCAAAATGTATTAAGACTTACAAAACTTGGCTACAGAAATCGATTATTGAGTTCCATAGTTTCTAAAACGGAAAACATACCAGTTGCGCTTAAAGATCTGTCACTAAAAGATGCTGTCTTGAATTTGATAGCTGCGTGGGAACGTGTAGATCCATCGGTAATTGCCAAATGTTGGCATAAGATATTAAATAAAAACAACACCGAATTTAATGAAGAACATGATCTTCCATTGTCTATTTTGCAACAGAAGTGGACCAAAGAACCTGATGAAATACGCAACACAATCACTTTGTTACAAGCACTAGAACCTGAACCAGTGGCATATACAGCAGCAGACATTGAAGAATGGAATATGGATAAATTTGACAATGAAGGCAATGAGAATGAATTGTCGGGAGAAAGCGATGATGAAATTCAAGTGTCTGAAAGGAGCGAAATAACCCACTCTGCTGCTGTAGAAGCTCTAAATATTGCAATAAAATGGGCCGAATTCAACGAATTAGATATTAGTCATATTATAAGTCTTAAAAATATTCAGGAAAAAGCTATATTATTAAATGTTTCTAATAAGAAAGTACAAACAAGGATAACTTCATTTTTTCCAGTAGTGCCATGTAATGTACTACCCATAAATAATAAAAACATGTTTTAAATAATTTCTTTTTAATTCGTCCTCGCTAATGTGAACCTATGCCGTAGTTTGAACAAGCCGAGATTTTTTGTGTTCACACTAACGAGATTGTACTGTATCACATTTTATACAATATGTAATTAAACTGGACAATAATTTAAAATAATGTGGCAAACACGTTTTTCGGAGCCATTAAACTTTTTTATTACTCATACAAACTTAATTAAGGTGAATCATTTACCTCTTTGTTTATTTATTCCTACTTGGTCTTTTGAATTTATTAATTTCTGAAAAATATAATGAATTTGGTTTAATGCCTTCGCTTTGTATGTTCATAATTCGACATATGCTTATTATTAGTTAAATACGATAAGAATAAGAAAAATTCATTTTTAAATTTCGTCTGGGTTACTATGAGAAACAGTCGGAAAAAATCTAACAATGTCGATATGTTTGATGAGCAACGCAGGCACGCTGCTACAAGACGCACGATGCTAAAAGACAATCGTACAAATGAAGTGTATGCTCTGCCCGAAGAACTGTAGCTGATTAACTATAATATCCGTTAAACCCTTTGCACTTCTTCGAAGCGCACTCTGCTGACAAAGCGCTTGCAGTGCCATATATTGTATATGAGTATAATAAATTGCAATATAATATGTCGCAGGCTTCGTTAAATGTTAACTCTGAATATGGAGAAAAAACTGTTAGTAAGCTAACTTTTCAAAGATTATTTGCACATTCCTGTTCAGAAGACGAGAACCTCTAAAATAACATGGAAGATCAGAAATCTTTCATTATGGCACCTTAAGGATTAGAGTCAAAGCTAGTCTATCAAATATATTACGGAAGAATTTGGGATATCTTCCATGATCATAATTCAGTTTCTTGCATTAAAACTGAGTTTCAGTGCAGCAATGTATTTCAACAATAGCAGTAGCAATCTTGAAGATGTTCCAATCAGATGTAACGAAACAATAGCAGACGAAAAATACTGCTAGGACATAAAAGTTATGAATACGAAATTAATCTATAACATAAGACTACATACTAAGCAAGTATCGGTGTAGAAACTCTAACGGTTAGGATATGAAATTCTTTCATATCGGCCATGTTATCTCCCCGCCAGCTTTTCGCTTTTTTTAAAAGATCGAGATTACTACTATGCAATAAACAGTTCAAAGATTTACGAGCATTAATTCAGATAGTTTTCTATCAGGCAAACTTTAGGATTAAAAAAGGTATACTTGCTATAGAATACCATTGGAAGACACATATTTAAATTAATTTACCTACCTATTGTAGCCCAGAAATTGGTATTTGATATGGTGAATTCCATATTTCATCTCGTATAACTTTACACTATAGGATATGTTTTCATATTTTTGACAAAGTCTATTCTCTTTTTACACAGCATTATGTTTCCATATTATTTCGAAATCAAATTTTCATGTGTTGCAAAAATGTACATATGTTCTATTAGTTTCTGGATGCTTTCATTTTTTATGTTTGCTTTCTAACATTTTCTCTTGTTGAAACTGGTATACTAGTTTAGTTTAGAAGAAATATACATTTTTATTATAATACGATAATTTTAAAGAATTAAAATTTCTGAAAAATTCTAATTTTAACTGCTTTCATCGTATATATAATGCAAACATTTCTGTTCTCCGCGTGGGGCTCGAACCTACGGTCTCATTCTCTCGGGGAATGCGCCATTACTATTAGACATGGAGACAGTTACTTCGAGTCCTTCTAACGTGCCATAAATTGCATTATGGAAACAGTTACTGAATGAAAGCCCACGATGGGTTATTGATTGCAAATAATTATGCGCTTTTACTATGCTAAACTGACAAATTTTAATTGTAATCGCTTTATATATCCTATATATGTTGAAATTTTTGAAAAATATTATGTTCTCTGCGTGGGATTCGAACCTACGACATCATTCTCTCCGGGGCTGTGCCATCACCATTAGACCACGGAGATAATTAATTCGAGCCCTTCTAATGTGCCATAAATTGCATTATGGAAACAGTTGTTAAGTGAAAACTCACGATAGGTTATTGATTACGCTTTTATGATGCATCGTATATGTAATGTAAATTACGATGTGTGAAGCAGTTAAAATTAAAATGTTTCACTTTAGCATCGTAAAAGAGCACAACTATATGCAGTTTTAAAATTTCTATTTACAAACGTGACATACACTTATGCGTAGAAAAATGCTCAAAGTGAACCTAATGTACGTTAATAGAAATACAAAAGGTAATAATTACAAGATTTCATCCTTCGCATTCCCAAATCGAGCAAATATTTGTAATCGTGCGTATATAATGAGTAAAATATCGTGCGTATATAATGAGTAAAATATTAAGTAAATAATTCTTATATAATTTCCAATTTTTAAAGCAAATACAGTTTTATCTTGCCTAAAAACGTCTGTTAAATCCTTTTCGGATTAAGAGATATTCTAAATTTTATCTATCTAATTTATCTTTCATTAATGAAGTAAACATTGCATGCAGTGCGCTTGCAATTACTAAGACATTTGATCAAATTTTTCTCGATTTTAGTATTATTACAAATTAGAAAATTTCTCAAATTACAATTAATTTAAATGCTTGCAGCAAATTAAATAATTATTAATAAAGGTTTTAATTATTAAACACTGAAATTTAGTAGTAACATCGTACAAGATAGTGCTCGAAATATTTTATTTAAAAGATGTTTTCCCGAAATAAGTTTCGTACCACAATTAAAAAATTAATTAACAAACTGACAAAGGTTGAAGAAGAAAATGAATGGGGTAAGCATTACTAAAGTTTCATTTATTTAATGTAAATTAAATGTGGTACATACTTGCAGAAAGTATTTTATAAAATATTTATTTCTTCATTAATTTATCTAATTATTTTCATTCATTGTATTTTAAAACGAATTTCTGTAATTAAAAATGTACTATGTTACAATTAGTTTATATCGAATCCTATTCATTATTGCTGTTAATGTAAATGTATTAAACCCAAACGCTTCTTCTTCGAACAACTTAAATGTGGCATTCAGATTTTGTTTATTTTACACAAAAACGTTTTTCAGCTTCGATTTTTCGTTTATGTATTTACATCATTTACAAATTCATTACTCATTTGCAATGGTCAATTCATTGGGCTACAA
The DNA here is from genome assembly GCA_031893035.1 of Dermolepida albohirtum. Lineage (NCBI taxonomy): Eukaryota > Metazoa > Arthropoda > Insecta > Coleoptera > Scarabaeidae > Dermolepida > Dermolepida albohirtum. Next base: position 21,232 of record JAVIWB010006124.1, on the reverse strand, counting down.
GTTTCCTTTGTTAATCGATATCTGCATAAAAGAATGTATTATATATTTGTGTTCTAAATTCTTAACGAAGCTTTTATTAAAATTTAAAATATTCGCGTATTACATTAATAATAATAATTTTTCTCGACGTCTTTAAATACATGAGGTAAAAAAGAATAACAATATCTTTATTCATTTATCTGTAAATGAACAGCTTAATAAATACAAGGTGTTTATTCAACATGGGGTAAAAATTCAGGATGTTATTCCATAGTCTGTTTTAAGATATTTTTGTCCTCAGATGATTTTCGAAAAAACATTTCTTTCGAAGATACAGAGTGACAAAGGTTTTCATAACGAAAACAATACTCTATTCCATACTATTAGTTTACATGTGCTTCTTAATCTACAAGAATTGCTCAAAAAGACTAATACATGCATCCAATCTTTTTCTCATTTACTACCGAACTCTTTTAAAAATCACCAGGCTTGTGTCTTATTGCATTACACCCATCAATTATTCGATTTTTCAAACTACTTCATTTTTCGCTAAAGTAGTGTACACTAATGTCTTCAATTGACCCCATGTCCTCAGTTTGTCCCATAAGAAAAAAATCCAAGCAATTTAAAGTGTTTTCAATATCTGTACCAACATAGAATGACTGCAAATAATACCCGTTTCTTTCTAATTGGAATGCTAGTAGAAACATGCAAACTAGTTTCTAAACATTTCCTATATTCGGTAGGCCTAATACAGTATATTACAGTTTTATTTAGAATAAATATTTTTAAAATATCCAAATCTTTCTCGCCGTGTTTTCCAAAAACAGCTTCTGATTTTTGCCGCATATTTAATAAACAGATTATATATTGATGTGTATTACTTAAAAAGCAAAAATTAGTTTATGGGTTAGTAAATAAAGAATTCAAGAAGGAATGCTAAATATATTATAAACGAATTCCTTAACACTATGGAGATTATTCTTTTATTATTATTTAAAACTGTTTTACAGAATAGCTATTAATTTATAAAACTGGACTGTAATAATAAAATAAAAGTGCAATGCTGGTGTTTATTGTCTGTAAAAAAATATGTTTCATATATCTTTCAAGTTAGGTGCATAATTCGTGTCGCATACTTGCTAAGCCTAACCCGACATTTGGCGTTCTTATACATATATTTATTTAGAGAAACTAAGTGAAGTAATTTAAAAGTTTATTCTAGACTTAAAGAAGTATATTTATTCAGAAAAGTAAATCAACGAAAAATAAGCAAATTAATATCCTAAATATAATTAAATTGGAAACTGCGTCTAATTGTTAAAGTTATTCAAAAATAATTCCTTTACCATTTAAAAGAATGTTAAAAGGAAGTATTCTATTATTAATAACACCCTATCTACTACATATGTTTCACCGATATCACGGATCGTCAGGCAGATTTGTGTTATTAATGAACGATTCCTTGGTATCTGTATCTTGGAATCTGCCTGATGATCCGTGATATCGGTGAAATATATGTAGTAGATTGGGTGTTATTAATAATATAATGATTCCTTTTAACATTCTTTTAATTGGCAAACAGCCCTTACGCAATGCGTCTGTCTTATACGCTCTAATAACGTAGTTATCGACAAGCGAGGTAGACGCGTTTCTCGCTTTGTCGTTCAGTATAGTGGACGACAGAGGGAGGCGCTTGTAATCCATCCTTTACCATTATTTACTTTTTAATTCTGGAAACAATTTTGACAACTAGATTGTCACCATCAGCAGTAGAAAAGGAATAACGCTTGAAGTGAAGTATTAATAATTTGGCGTTTTAGTGATTACTTGTATAAAGTGTGTGCTAACGCTCCAAGTGTTATTTTTCTAACACTGATGATGACAACTTAGATGTGAAAATATGTATCCAGAAATTATAGATTGTAATAAAAAAGTTACCTTTGAATTAACTTTCAAATAAAGATCAACCAAATGCGACACAAAATAATCTTAAATCCAACTGTTTGAATTGTCAAAGTTCCCAATTAAACGCTTATTATAATTTAATAATGGCAGTAAATGATATATGTATTGAGGAAGGTAGTAAAAAATTAGGACACTAATTGTCTGCATATAACCTCTAAATTACAAAAGAAGTTTAGTTTTGGAATGATGGGATATTAAAAAGCTACTGTTGCGTCAATTTTATTACTTAAATTATATATACTGTATTGACGAATATAATTTTTTTTTACATTAATTGAAAATTTTCAGTGCATATTTAAGTATATAATAATTTTTCCTGAAAGGTAAAAGGATAAAATACATTATATTATGAGTTGAAGTAATTTGTCTGTGGAAATGTATAAATATATCTGAGCTAAAATTGTTTATTTAACCTTATAGATTATGTTTGACTTAAATTATTCAATAACATTATTAGCAGATACGATCTTGTGGTCAATTTCTAACACCAAATGATAAATATTTCATAATTGGAATATACCTTAAATTTATGCGCTTTTAGAATCATTTAAAAAAAATTAATGTCATTTAACTTAATCATTTAAAAAAATCGGTTGTCAGTTAGTACCCTAATTTAATTTGAATAAATTTTTGCAGAACTACCAGAGACGTCTTTTACGAGATCCATATCGAATCCAGAAGCAGTTATGAGACGGAGGCGGCAACAAAAACTCGAACGAAAACTTCAACAATTTAGGTCGAAGGACGGCGGGCCAGATACAGGTATTGTAAAATTTCTAAATTTTATATTTTGTTTAACTACCGCTACTACCTTCTTCATATATTTTTTAGGGGGAACTCTCAAGATATACGGTGAGGCCTTATGTAAAGACGTGCCTTATAAAACATTATTGCTCTCGATTAGAGATTGTGCTGGTAGTGTAGTGCGTGAAATGCTCGAAAAGTACGGACTAAGTAAGTCAGACCCTTCACAGTGGTGTTTAGTGCAGGTCACACAGCAGTCGGGTGGTCAAGATGTAGAATATGTTTTAGACGACGACGAATGTCCACTTTCCATACTCATGAATGCTCCAAATTCCAGTAAGTTTTTTACTTGTTTTAAAAGAAACAAAATGTAAAAGTGTGCGGGTGCACAATATTTATGCATTTACAATACATTACTCAATCAAAAATCATTAAAATGAAATGGCGCCTCTTAAATTCTAACCATTTTTTCTAATATTCATACACCAAGTTATGTACACTTAATTCTGTTGAAGCTTTAACATATTAATTATAAAAACCATAGACCTTATTAGTAAAATGTTGGCACTGCGAGCGTTCGGGCAGCAACGCGTGCTTCGAAAAAGTGCAAGCGTTATAGTCAATCTAAATAAACGCTTTTAAGAAGCCATTTTAGTATGCAGATACATAAAGTGGATAAGATCGGTTAAATATTTGCAGCATTATGTACGTTTCAACAATTCGTTTATGTAACTGTGTTCGCCGTGAAGAATTGAATGTTCTTATATGCAGAGAGAGAAATACTTAGATTAATAAAATAATCTTTACTAATACTTAATGGATCTATAGACCAACTATCACCAACAATTGGAATCTTTCGTTAATAATGTTAACAAGAGATTAAAAAATATTATTATAATTATGGAAGTATTTCATTATTAGATGTTGAATGTCGTTCTCCGCATATAAGAACATTTATTCCTTATAGAGAATACGGTTACATAAAGAAACTGTTGGAACATACCTAATGTTGAAATTATCTAACCGATCTTATTCGCTTTATGCATCGGCATATTGAAAACGTTGCTCATTTTTTATTTGCTAAACCCCATGCATTTCGTCTAAACTCACGGCGTCTCAGAGCGCTCGCAGTGCCAACTCTACTTATTAGTACCATGAACGGAATATAATAATGAGCTTTCTTTTATCAATCTACAATTTATTTAATATGGTATTTTTCAGACAATAGATGAGGGGCTCATAAACATACGATATAATCGTGTCATGCAGTATTCATAAGCCTTGTTTATAGTTTTTCAGCAAATGCTCTCTTTAAACTATGTTTGACAGATTTAAATGTTTGGTAAATAACTCAGCTGTATGCATACTATCAATGTTGTAAAATATGGTGCAGTCTAAATAACATAATATTGGGTCTGGGAAAAAGTTCGTGGCGTTTTTTCAGTAAAATTCAACTGGTCCCCGCATGGCGCGTGGACGAATTCATTTAAACCGAATATGCACCATTATTATCGACAATGTTTCGCCATTTTTTTGGTAGATCCATGATCCCATCGGTGAAAAACTTCTGTGGTTTCTGGTCGAAAAACTGAATCAAGTAGTTTTCACAGGCTTCTTTTGAAACCAACTTAATTCCATTGAGAGAGTTCTGCAGAGATCGAAACAGATGATAGTCAGAGGGTGCTATATCCGGACTGTAAGGTGGGTGCATCAAAACTTCCCAACCAAACTCTCTCAATTTTTGACGGGTCATCAAAGAAGTGTGTGGTCGGGCGTTGTCATGATGGAAGACAACACCTTTCCTATTAATCAATTCGGGCCGTTTTCTTTCAATCGCCTGGCGTAATCTCTCTAGTTGTGCACAGTAGAGTTGAGAATCAATCGTCTGACCAGTTGGAAGTAGCTCGTAGTGGACGATTCCCCTCCAGTCCCACCATACACACAGCATCACTTTTTTTGGCGTCAATGTTGGCTTAGCGAACGCTTGTGACGGCTCACCATCCTTTATCCACGATCTTTTACGCTTCCGATTATCGTACGTAATCCATTTTTCATCTCCGGTTATTAAACGTTTCAGAAACGGCTCGATTTCATTCCGTTTCAGCAGCGCATCGCAGATGTTAATTCGGTCAATCATGTTTTTCACGCTCAACTCATGAAGAACCCATACGTCAAGCTTTTTTTTGTAATCAGCTTTGTGTAAATGGTTCAAAACAGTTTTGTGGTCAATGCCTAGCTCCATGCCAATATCGACACTGCTGATATGCTTATCTTGTTGGACTTTTTCAAGAATTTCATCAGATTTTTCAGTGATTGGACGACCGGAGCGTGACTCATCTTTCACATTGAAATTTCCAGAACGAAAGCGAGCGAACCATTTCCGCGCAACAGATTTCGATAAAGTACCTTCACCGTACACAGCACAAATTTTATCACAAGCCTGCGCAGCGTTCTTCCCCTTATCATAATAATATTGCAGAATATAGCGAAATTTCTCATTATTCTTCTCCATTTTCAAGTGCGAATAACTTTCCAACCACTGCACCGATTACAATGTTTCTACGCTCAAACTAACGTTCGGAAGGTCATCTAAAAAACGAGCCGTCGGTGGTGTCGCTGTAACTTGTTGTTCTTTAGTTATCGGCAACCAATGCCATCTATCGGGAAAAACGCCACGAACTTTTTCCCAGACCCAATATATCCTAAATGCGGTCAGAGTTCGTATGTTAGCAACCTTCGCTCGTTTAGGCTATTGTGTCTGATTTTTTGTGGTGAGTGCCAACTGAGTAACGACCATGGCAGCTGGAGTATATATTTATATGTAAAGTATTCCATAACTTTATTACTAACCCCTTCTCGTCCTAAGAGAAGCAGTATTGCTTACTCTTCCTGAACACTCAAAGGTACCGACTACCTTCGAGATACGAAACCCCGTTGTTATTGATTATGACCTTCAATCTCTGAAAAAGTAAGGCTTCTTCCTAGTCGGAGCTAAATATCAATACTACATTCTAAGGCGCATCCATACTTTTCTGCTTTCAAATATAGTAGCTCTTCATATTAGTTGTGTTTACATGTTTGAAAGCACGAATCTATGATTCCCCTTAGAAGGTAGTGTTGATACTTGGTGGTGGTTCTTGTCTGTTGTAAAAATATTATCTATTATCTCATTTACAATTAGTAAACATATCGTAATTTAATATTTGTATATTATATGTATGTACATAGTTTATCGTCATCATCCGGTGATGATTTCTTCTGGAAAAATACTAGTCAGCAAATGACATGTTCAATAAATGTAATAAAATCGTGTGTATTATTTGTGTTGCAATACACAGGTATTGAGAAAGTGTAAGTAAAGGTATATCTTCAGTTGAATCCCCTACAACTCTAATACATTTACGGCATCACTTATCCTAATTTTCATAACAGGGCTGGAAATAGGTGTCATATAATATTTAGTTTCTTCGAAATTGGTGATTTCAACAGAATGAAAATAACGTTTACGTAACGATAACTTTAATTGTGGTTAATAAAATAAAATTACACAGGGTCTGATATAATGAATATGGTGTTTGTTGAAAACAATTTTTATGTACAAATTTTCATAAACATGACCGTGATGCAGTAACCATAAATTATTTCTGTATGAGAGTGGGGCGGCTTTTATGTTTTCACAAAAACTAGGAAACATTTTTTTACTTCGAAGTTCCTTTCTCAAAAACATGATTTTTGAAAGCTTCAGCAGCTTCTTGAGGTACTGAAAGTCGAATATATCCAATTCCGTCACCTGTTACAATGTTGTGGACGGATTTTGCAGTTCATTGATTGAATTTCTCGAGCATTTCCTTGTACTAACTAACATGAGTCTTTTTTGGAGATTCGGTCAAATTATACGGGAACAGATCTTTTCAAAGCGATCATGCAAAATCAAATGTAATGCAGTTTTCGATATATCTAAGGCTACCTTTACCTCCCTGTAAATCACATGTTAATTTTCTTCAATTATGTTGGCCAGATTTGAAAATTAATAATGCGTTATGTTACTTATATTATTATGTAATTATCATATATATATATATATATATATATATATATATATATATATATATATATGTATACATACCAGCATGTATTATGATTAGTCAATTGCCTTTTGAAATAGGGCATTTTAATTCCTGTTTTATACTGTTAATCTATTCATATGTGGTAGCGTGCCTACATGAATATAGATCTCCTCTAAAAACACAATTGATATAAACATTGTTAGCATACTCATATATATTCACCAACCTGTGTAAAATATTGGTTAATTCTCTGATTAAATTCTTGTAATTGCTTTTATATGTGCACATCATAGTTCTTAAATTTCATTACGATCCATTAAAATAGCATGATTATTTTTTTCCAACATTTAAATTTTCATTTCATCATACAAACCTGAAGCTTAACTTCTTAAGAAATTTTTCCCTTTTCTGTCAAGTGGAAGTTGTGTACGACACGTTCAATAAATTGACCTCCCACATTCATCTACTGTTGACTTTTAGGAATTATTTTTTCTCGAGAAATAAATGTTTATTGTTCACCAATTTCAATTTGCCGATCCTCACTGACAATTTTTGCTATAGTATACTTTAAACTCTAGTTGCATCAACAACTATTTCAAGATCGTTACCTAGAAATCATGATAATATTATAATCATCAAATGTAAATGCTACGTTAGATTAATACCTGGAGAAAGTTGGTTTTTAAAATAATTATAAACCTTCCAGACTATATCTCGAACATCCTGGAAGAAATATTTTTATTGCTTATAGTAGCAGGGCCTTCGTTACAGACAGCCGACGTCAATGGCTGAGATTGGTCCATCATTATAACCTAAAAATGAAATCTGTATTATTCAAATACAAAAATTTTAATAACACCTTTTTTATCTTCTAGTACTATATGTATGAATAGTCATTTTAAAGAAAACTGATAAATAGAAATAAAATACGTAAATAATAGAAGAATTCACAGCGAAATATGTATAAACAGAATGGAATAAATCAATACAAACAAGTTTATGACATTTAATAATTTGAAAAATTGTCACATGATCCTATTAATATTTTTGGTACGGCCAGTTTATATTATCATCTGCTTTTAATATGTACCTCTTTATGTTCAAAACGAGAATCTGTGTCGGTAAAGAAAACGCGTAGACTATGATGTTACAGCGTTGTTAATCGTTTGAGAAACGCTCTTTAGATTATAGGGTAGATATTTTATACGGTAACTGTAAATCTTAAAGTTAACCATCTACTTATTTCTTATTTTAATAATATTTACAATAAAAAAACGTTCTTTGCATTAAAAAAGGGCGAGTTTAGGATTGCTATTGCAAAACATAATATGCGGTTGTATGATGATTTTCAAAACAGTTAAAAAGAATTGAATGAAATTTCAATTGACGTGTTTTCGAAAGAGTAAATTTCATTATATTAATGACCGCTTGCTTGTACGTTATATATCTTGACTATTACAGTTACCACATAGATATCTAGTCGTTAAGTTAGATAGCGTTTTTCAGGACGCAACATCACATTATAGTTATTCCGTCCTAATCGAGAGGATATTGGTAGGAATATCTGGCGATTTTGACATCTTTTTCGTTAGCTTGTTAGCTAATATACATGGAATGTTGCTATATTTACATTTTATGTTCAGGGTGTTTACACAGTTTAAGTATAGTTCGTGTACGTTGTATATTTAATATTGTAAAATAGAATATTTACGTTATTATTATTATATTCAATAGCGAAAAAATTATTTCAAAATCTTTTTCGAAGTAACGTATTTTGCACGTCTGCTATCTGCTAAGCATAGTGCTTTATTTCTCATTTTTATTTTCATTAAATACATACGAAATCAATGAAAGTGCTAAATATATTACAAATGATTGTCAATTGTTTAAGCGTCTCAGTTATTTCTAAATCTTTTTTAAAGTAACGCATATTGTACGTAATACGTATAATATTAGAATCCCAAAAGTATAGAACTGCATTTTATGCACTTTACTATTGTTACTTAGTTGTGACATTTATCTGGTGTTTTAAATTAAATTTTAAATAAAAAAGACAATGGTAATAAATGAAAAATAGTAACTTTGCATTTTTATATTTCTGCGGTTTAATATTTAACAATGCCACCTAGAAATTTAGAAAATAAGAATAGATGTTTACTACTGCGCCATCTGCATTCCGTTTTCTTAAGTTATATAAGATTTGAAAGCGGAAGCTATGCATACTTATTATCAAGTGGAATAATTTTCTTATAGGTAACTCTAGTATCACCCTCCTTCCCGTGTGCTAAATATAGTGCTTTATTTCTCCTTATTTTTATTTTCATTAAATACATACGAAAGTAGTGAAAGCGCTAAATATAATGTTCTTATAATATAATACAAATGATTGTCAATTATTTAATTTTCGCAAAGCCCATCACCTTCAAGAAAAATAAATACCTTTATAAGTAAGTAGGCTGGAATGTCTTCCGGACACCGGAACAAAAGCTACTGCAAATTAGAATTGAATATAAAGCATTCTTTAAAAATTTGTTTTTATATTTTTAGAGTTTTAATATTAATATCGTACATATTTAGAACACCTACATTTTTTATTTTTATTGCTTATATATTCTGAATGCCTTTTAATATAGCTTTTTAAAAAAAGCATTATGAATAGGGTGATCTTTTATATTTTACTTACTAGAAAGGGTAAATGCAGCAAACATAGTTTTCTCTTAATATATCAATTATTTTATACACATTAAAAAGTAATTGTTACTTGTAATCCTTATCATATTATCGATTCAAAATGCATTAAGCATGTTTGTATTATAGATTTTTTATTATACTTTTGCACTTAAGTTACAAACAAACTTTTTACTCCGTAGACAAATTAAAAAAGTATGAATAATATAAATTTTATAATTAAAATAAAATATAAATCAAATATAATTACAAATATATGCATATTTGTTAATTTAAATACAAGTTTAAATTATATATTTTTAATTGAACAGCAATATTTGCTGATTATATCAGTCTAAATATGTTAAAATTATTAGAATGAAATTTGTTCTTTGTAACCGTAGATTGACTTCTGCTGCATGATAATACTTCTTTTTCGTAGAAAAATAGAATTGATTACTTCAGACGCGTATTAACCTTACAATATTATTTAAAACTAGAAACACTAGCTTTGATATTATAAATAAAGGTGATTTGCCCTATTATTAAGGTTACTATTAAACACTTTACTTAAACAATATCTAATTCGGTAGTATCAGAAATGTTTTAGTAGAATCAATTATTTTATAATTAATTTCAAAGGTAAAAAGAAATGATAGACGCGCCACCTATATTGTTAAAATAGCGTAACCATTAGTTTTAATACCATTTTTGCTTTAGTTATAAACTAGATTATCTAGTAGTGTTTACGTTCCTGGTATCACACTGGAAATCTTTTTTCCATCTTGGTCTTGCCTTCTATATTACTCAATACCAACTTTGATAATCTGTTTCTCTTTGAGGCTGGCTACTTTTGTAATGTCTAATTCACAAGAGATTTATAAATTTGTTTGTTATGTGGGATTTCAGTAATACTAGTAACCATTTCTACAAGAAGCCAAGAACTTGTCTCCAAAACGTATAAGTTTTCTACGTACGAGGGTAGCCGTTTATATTTCGGGAATAGCAAACAAAAAAAAATTTTATTATCGAAAATAGTTAAATTGTTTTTCAATATATTCTCCTTGAAACTCAATGCACTTTTGCATTCGTTTAAATCAAGCCGAAAAACATTGCTGCCACTGTGAAGGCGGAATCTCCAAAATATGAGTTTTGAATGCCTCAACTGCCTCTTCCGGCGTAGAAAACCGCTGACCACGAAGTTTATTCTTCACGTGTGGGAACAGAAAGAAATTATAGGGTGCTAAGTCAGGGTTGTACGGCGGATGGCTCATCAATTCAATGTTTTGCCCGGTCAAATATTTAATTCTTTGGACCGACCTGTGAGAGCTCGCATTGTCATGGTGGAGAATGATCTGTCGTTTTCGGTTTGTTTTCCTTATTTCTTCAAAAACTTTTGGCAAACAAATAGTTGTGTACCATTCGTAATTGAGCGTTCTACAACTCTCTAAAGGCACGGTTGCAATGTAATTAGTTTTTCTGAAAAAACAGGCGACCATTGGTTTTGATGTGCTTCGAGCGCGAACAACTTTTGTTGGTTTTGGCTCATCTCGGAATGCCCACACAGTCGACTCCTGTTTAGTATCGGGCTCAAGTGTATAGATAGTATTCATCACCTGTGACGACTTTATAAATGTTCTTTGAAACACCGCCATTGTTCTTTTTATGCATTTCTTGGCACCAATCGACGCGAGTCCTTTTTTGAGCGGTTGTGAAATTATGTGCTACCCAACGTGAACATAGCTTCTTAACGGCTAAATGTTCATGCAGGATCTTATGCACGCTGGTGTCACTAATACCTGGAGATGCCTCGATCTCACGATATGTCACATGATGGTCTTGCATTATCAATTCAGACACTGCATTAATGTTTTCCGACACAACAACGTTTGTAGGACGACCTTCACGAAATCCATCGTCCAAAGAACGCCGTCCAACTTTGAATTCGCTATACCAACGATATACTGTAGTTTTTGTCGGTGCTTCATCACCATACATGTTGAGATAATCCACGCCGAAGGTTATGAAAAATAGTTGCACAAATATTTGATCAATAAGGTTGATATATAACCCCTTTCCACAATTAACTATTTGTAAATTCTGTATACGTATTTCGACAACCAAGTTGTCATCATCAGCAGATAGAATCAAAGTGTCGCACCTGGTAAAACACGGCGAAAAAATTGTACGAAAAATATACTCCGTACGCGATCCGCATCGTTGAAAACCAAGATGTCCACAGTGCACATCTTGGTTTTCAACGATGCGGATCGCGTACGGAGTTTATTTTTCGTACAATTTTTTCGCCGTGTTTTACCAGGTGCGACACTTTGAAATTATCTGCTGATGATGACAACTTGGTTGTCGAAATACGTATACAGAATTTACAAATAGTTAATTGTGGAAAGGGGTTATATATCAACCTTATTGATCAAGTCAATCAACCACAGGCTCCATCAAATTCAACTTGCACAAATATGTTCGCGAGTTAATTCCATTTTTTCGCTGACATAAAGTTTTCAAGTTACTGTCAACAATAGAAATAGCGACCGGGTAATAAAACTGTCAAGGTAAATATATTATCAAAAATGACAAACTTCACGATGCAATCATCTGATCGGAGGCAACAATAACAGTGTTGCCGATTCCCGAAGTATGAACAGCTACCATCGTATAACTTGCTTAATCCATGATACCCTAGAATTTTACAATCAAGCGTTGAGACTTTTTAAAAATTCATATTTTTTTTACATTCTGCAATGTGGATAGCATTTATGGAATAAAGAATTTTACAATCAAGTGTTGAGACTTGTGGATAGCATTTATGGAATAAAGTTATTTTTGACATTATTTTAGAAGATTATGAAAAATATTCGGACGGACCAATTTGACTTGAAAGATTGAATTTAATGTCTATTAAGTAAACATTTGAGTTTTTTTTAATGGATCATCTTGTATATTTTATATTTTTTAATTCTACTTTATCATTTGAGTTTAACGATCTACAATACTTATAGTTTAAATAGTAAAGGTAATGATTTTTAAGTAATTTAATGTAAAAGGTGAAGTAAACAAAATATTTTTCTACACAGCTCCTTGTAGTGCTTGGCGTAGTAAATGCTGAAAATGTTCTCCAGACAAAAATCTAGTCGTTTGACTTTGTTACATACTCTTAGGAGAAAGATAAACCCATAAAAAGAATTCTAAAATTGTAAGATCTGGTGATCACTTTACCTACTTTTGCGTTTTTTGCGTATCTTTATTATTTAAACCATAAGTATTGTAGGGCGTTAAAGTCAAATAATCAATTTAAAAATATAACAATATAAAGGATGATATATTTAACAAAACTCACATATCAATTATTTCTTAAACGACATTAAATTCACGTTGAAAATAATTTTACTCCACATTGAATATTTTTTATCTTGAGCAAAATTTAATTTTGTAACTTCTATCCGCTTTATTGATATAAGTATGGGTTATCAATAAAATGATTTTTTATTTTTAAAAGCTATTTTCTTGACATAGATTTTGTTATAATGGTTACGCCAAGATCGTTTTTCACTCCACACGTTTTTCAGAAGGAACCTGTTGATATCTTGGGAATAAAGGAATGCCAATAGTAGCTTTGATATCGTCTAAGTTTCTTTGTTCCAAATCATCAGTAAAAACTTCAAAAAGTTCGAGAGATAGAATAACAAATTTTCAATATTTGTCGTATTTGTCGACTGTTCAGGAGAAAGCTTTGTATAATAAATAATTCAGTTAGATGACTTCTTCACCGAAGGACTTTTGTCTTGATTATTTTAGGTTTCTGTTTCACTGATATCATCAGAATCGCAGATTACTTGAAGTTTCGAATTTTCAGACGATTTGTAATGCGCTGCAATTTTTCCGGGTATATCATTTACTTCCGTTATTTCTAAAATGTCATCATCTGCTTTGTCTTCATCTATCAGTAAAACAGTAGCAAAATTGTTAAATCTATATCATCGGCTATTATAAAGTTAAGATCATCTATAATAAATTTTAACTCTTCTAGCGACAATGCTGTTCGATGTAAGTATAAATTAAGAAAAAAATAAAATAATTTAATCTAAAATAAAGAAAAAAGAAATTTATTACTACCTGTGTAAAATAACCAAAATTTTTTAAGTACAATGAAAATAAGCAAAATGCAAAAGTAGGTACCATAAATAAAATTCCGCAAATATTTGAGAATATAACGTTTCAATAATACACACTAAAGTTTATATCAGGAATGTTTTCTGGTCACCTGATGACTGTCGTATAAAATAAGATGTCCACAGGAAGTGAGGATGTCAAATTAAATACTATATTTATATTACTGTCAGATGCAATAATGTTAGGAGTTATCATTAATATAATTTGAGATGTTTGTAAATATAGGACAATAAAGGTCCTCCGTTGCATTTTTCAGCTTCAAAATATTACAACAAAGTCTTGGCAATTAGAATTAAGACGTGCAACTGGCGTAACTATACCTAACTTATAAATAATAAATGTAAAAGCTGCCGATGTAGGTTACCTAAGTGTAAACTTACAAAGATGTTGAAATAAATATGACAAATTAGCTGTTAGAACAATAACAAATAATAGCGGTAAAATACAAGGAATATAATATCGGAACCGTAGAAAAAACAAACTTCATAAGTCAAAATACTATTTTATCTGTATTATACGTGACACATGTGTGCATAATACACATGCTCTGCATACGTCTGTTTCTATGTTTTCACGATTTCTTATCAAAACGTAGCGCGTAACTCTATTAGAAAAACGTTTGCGCCCTTTATTTCTTCAACGCATGTGACTACTGATGAATTAAACAAATGCCGGTATAGGTTCGTATTTTGCAGCGTTATTGATGTAACCTTTGAAGTAACCTTTCGTAATTCCAACAATAGACGAAAAATCTGCGAACTGATGGATACAAACATATTGGTAAATGAAGTTCAAGTATAGGGGTGGCCTTTTCATGCAAACATATGGTGCACAAGTGTGTTGTGTATAACAGTATATAACCATCGTCCATCATACCCTTCCCAATCGTCTAGTTACAATAGCTTTTTTTTGTAGTATAGAAGACGTTAAGTGCCAATGTCATATTTATAAGGCAGTTCCTTTGTTCTAACTATAACACGACCACTATGAACAGTTTTATTAAAAATGAATAGAGAAGAATTAAAACAAACATTTTCTAAATAACCACATGTATTATTTACAATTTAATACTCATTTTGAGACACATCAAGGAAAATCATACTAAATTTAAATAAATTTATATTCAAAAATATTTTAAGAAATGTTTAAAAAGAATACAATAGAGTTTACTCAAGTAAAAAAATACACTAGTGTACGTTTTGGTTCTCAACGGTACGGATCGCGTATGGAGTTTGTTTTCGTACAGATTTTTTCGCCGTAGTTTACAATGTGCGACACTTTTTAATTATCTGCTGATGATGACAATTTAATTGTCGAAATACGTATACAGAATTCGAAAATTAATGTGGCAAGGGATTATGTATCAACCTTCAGTGATTTATTCAATTACCTGATTACACGCAGTAATTTTGCAATAGTTTTCGCATTCTGTATCACTCTTCTTTAGTATAATATGACTTCATTCCACTCTTTTATCATTTGCTCTTTCTGTCAACGTGCTATACTTATAAACTATATCTTACTACAGTACCCGTAGGTAGACATTAGCAATAAATTTAATTACGTATTAAACGTAAATAGTATTCAGCAAACCCATGGACATTGGTAATTTGTTACTGCTATAAGTGCAAGTATTAGCTGTTATCGATACTGTAGCCTATTAGTCTATAAGAAACAATCTGAGTAATTTTTTACCAAATTTATACAGAAATAACTGTTTTTATAATTAATTAATAAGGTAAAAAAATAGAATGACGGAATAAATTCACTACTAAACATAATTTCCGTATTTGCTCTAACTATCCTCATTTTGAAGCACTTAATATTTCAATATTTACGTTATATTGCATAAAAAAAAAAAGTGAAAAACTCTCTACCGTGGTTCAGTATAATTACTTTTTACGTAATACTTTCACTAGAAAACAGATGTTGTTAGTGTTATTATATATTCCACCCGTTCCATTAGGACTGGTAAGAAAAGTTTTGGAATAGCTGTGACGAAAACATTTTATACACAAATGAATGGTTTAATTGATTTTCGAAGTGTTCATCATTACATTCTATGCATTTTTTTACTACATTCAAACTAGTCACTAAAATATTTATACTATTCTGAGGTTGACATACTAAAAATGTATGACTCAAATGCATTAATGACTTCTTCAGAAGGAGAAGAACGGTAGCCACGCATTTTATTTTTGATTGTTGGCAACATAAAAAAGTCGTTTGACTAATTTAGGACTACAACTGTTTAAGTCCTAAATTCGATGCCTTATTTCGCAAATAATTAAATATTGAAAGTTTAGAGTTGTTTTTTAGCCAGTAATGAATGATTTTGGGAAAGCAAATTGTTGTATATCATTCTTCATTTACTGTTCTATGATCGTCTGGGGTAATTGTTGCAGTACAACCAAAATTAGTTACAAAACATGCAACCATTTTTTTAAATACTACGTCATCAAACAACTTTCGTTAGCAAAAAATCAGTTTGAATCATTCAAACGCCTGAGTGTTGCTTTGTTTCCGGTTCGTAAGAAAATACCATCGAAATCCGAGAAATGTGCAAAGATGCCTGAATCTCATTCTTTATATAAATATCATCTTCAGTCGTTTGAAGTTCTGCAGCAATATTGTGAACAATAGTAGCAACACGACCTTTCCTTGATTTATCCCGAAGTGAAGCACGACAAAACTTGAATATCGATTCACACATTTGTAACACCGCACTGGGCATACACGAAATGATATTTTAAAAATCGGAGAAAAACATTACTTTCTTAACATGTTGCACTATATTACTCTATAGACTATACTACTATAGGTTTCCGATTTTTTTGACTGTCCCTTGTATACACTCCATATCCTTTTTAGGTTTCAAGTATACCATTCAATATGTATATAGAAGATACACTCTATTTGCAGATTTACGCAACTAACTGTATATAATTAGCTAATATTAACTCAATGTTTATTTAAGATTTATATTTTAATTTGGAGTATTGCCATCGAATTCATAGCATGTTATACGTTTATATATTTTATACCTTAGACAATGAAATAACGTTAAAGTGTTCCTGTTTCCCTTTAACGTCAAACATTTACAATCAAGTGACATTTATAAATGTATGGCGCCGAAAGTCTATATAAAATAAAAATACACGGATATAGGAAGGATATTTTTAATCCAGGTCTATGAATCCCGGTGCACAAATAAACTATCTTTTCGTTTCTCAACATTACATATTTCCAGTTGCAGCCGGGGCTGTCAACAGAAGGAAAATTGATAATGTCTGCTGTATAACAAAGAAATTTATTCACACTACATATCAGAAATAAATATGTGTATGTCTGCCTTAAGTTCAATACTCCCGAGTTTCATAGATTTTCTATGTTCAATTTTGCTTACTGAAGTAATACCTTATCTCGAAATTAAATTAAAAAAGGCTTCAACTGAGGATGGTAAATGTATCGCGCTCACTTACAAATTTTCCACTTATACATGAAGTTTATTTTGTGGTATGTAATTTTAAATGTGAATAGATTTGATTTCAGCAAATTATATTAAATAAATTAATAATAATAATTATTTAATTTATAGATGACTTAATGATGATAGTTTTAAATAAGCTAGTAATAGATTGTACCATTTCTTTGGTATACACTACTGTTTAAAAAGAAATGTATTAACAAAATTAAGGAAATAGATATGATATACATACATTGCACATACGTAATCTATAATAATTGAGCTTTAAATCCAATTACACAAACATAATAAATAAAGTGAGTTGTGTATGTATGTGTAGTTCAAAATAATAGTACAACTGAGGAAATTAAACATATTTTCTTAAAAACGAACAAGTTTTTTTTTTATATTAATATAGTTGCTTTAGTTGAGACATAGATTTTACCAAGTCTTAGTATTTTTATACATTCCGTAAAACTTCATTCTTGGAGAAATCAGCGATGCTCATTAGAGGTGATATTGTTAGCGCCCGGTCAGTAGCGCGCGTTTCGAACAAATGCGTAGGGGTTTACATTTAAATAAACCCACTTTTAAGCAGCGTTTTCAGTATGCAAATGCACAAACTGGATAAGATTGGTTAAATATTCGCGACATAGGTATGTTTCAACAGTTAAATGTTTGTAATATCATGCGCATAGATTTATATCTATCATATATGAAAAAAGAAAGTTAGTTGTTATTATTATTATTATTTACCCATGTGGTTTTTTGTTAAAATATTTACCTAATTTCGAAAGTATTTTTTATATTTATTATTTTTCTGTTATCAGTAGTCCCTGTACCCACAGAATTTTATATTTCGGCTCCTAGGTATCGTTTATTCAACAGATTTTTTTTTATTCAGCTATCATCACCATATTGTCAGTAAACGCCTCCTGCGATGTTTTCACCATTTCCCACTATATTTAATTTTTTGGTCACATTTAAGCATTTCTTGATTATGTTGTCCATAATACATTTCTTTAGTTATGAGCGCATCAAATTTCAAGAGATGTAGAACATAATATGTAAATCCAAAGTAAAGAATTAGTCAAAAGAAAGGAGTGTTCTACGTCTAATGGTGTGATCCTCGCGAATTTAAACAGGACGTTCGCATCATATTCGCACTCTTTGTTTTCAATTAAATACTTGTCTTTGCGAGCTATAGTTTGAAAATCGGGATTCTTATTTATAACCGCATACAATTTATCAGTTGTTAATCTTCTTATACTATCTGTTAGGTTTCCTAACGAGGCTTTGAGGTAATATAGTATCTAAAAGAATTGAATAATTTTCGGAAATTTGCTCTATTTGAGTATGGATTTCAATATCTGAAACCAGCCGCTATCTTACTGAAATTGCTTGAGCATCTTGCGAATTAGCATTAGTTTCATTAGCAATGTACATTTCGAAGCGTATTTCCTCCAAAGGTTTCGAAATTCTTCAGTTTACAATATTTTGTGGAATATTGCACACACTTAACATAAAAATAAAGTCATATAGAAATTTATAATATATTACATCATGTTGCGCATTTAATCGCTCGTCGAACATAACAAAGAACGCCTTCGATTCGCCGTCATGAATCTAATCCGGAATTGATACATATACCATACGTATATGAATCTCGACTTCACGTATATCCGACCGCTTTCGAAATATATCATCGCCGCTAATGAGTGCGCACTCGTTTCTGCAGGCTTACTAATAACTACAGTAACTACATTAAAGCTATGGTACAGTCTCTAACTGACGATCCTTTAACTCCCGACGATTTGGCAGACATAATCTATCTTGGGGTACAATACCAGATTTGATCACTAGTAGGGTGGTTGCTTCACAATTGACGAAGTCGTGTAATTATGTAATTATTAACTGTTTCACAACTTATCACAAGTCCATAAATTTAACCGATAGACATTTATTTTTTTGACAACCAGTAGTAAGAAAATCCTTTTCTTTTAGAAACATTGCTCAATATAATATCCAATCCCAATTTTACTTTTGACAGACGAACTTAACTGTCTAAACTTATATACGTGAAAGGAAGAAGGTACAGTTGCCATTGCATTGATGCCTCTATCGAATGACATCAATATGAAAAAAACAGATGACAACACTTTACGAGCCCATTATATAGGCAATTAGTTACAAAAATGCTTAGAATACCATCAAAGGAATATAAACAATTAACACTGTAAATTAACTTGGGTCATTAAAAGAGTACGGCAAGGAAGAAACCTATAGTTCCCTTAATACTATTTATACAATATTAAGTTAAACATATTAGAGGGCAGTAGTTATATCACAAAAGAATAAAATTAGTAATTCCAATTAAAGAGAAATAACTATAAGAAGTAATAACCTAGAATAAGAAAATTTATGACGGCAGGACCCTAATAAAATAATTCCAGTAACATGCAAATTACAAAATCAGAAATATCAATGAATCTATTGAAAATATGAAAATTTTCTAATTATATTCTCAAAATTGCTGATACTGATACTTACAGCGGTGTACACAAATTATGAAAGAAGGGTAAAATAGACCCGTAGCAAAGGATTTTCTAAAATAAAAGAGGGATAGTTGATAAATGCTGTTTTAAGAATGAACACGCAAATGTTACAGTACAATATTATATGCTAAATCATATATTGATATGCAAATAAACATTAAATTAATGTATGTGGTGAAATTATGCACTAAAGAAGTATATGCTATGGAAAATACTTATATAGTATTAAAAGTTTCTATTTTAAATTCTGAAGAAAAAGATATCCAAATGTGATAGTGAATAAAAAACAATTATAAATGGTAATACGAGTATATCTAAGTTGTAGTTGAATTTAAGTAAAGTATTTTTTTATATAAGTATTTATTTTAATTGATAGAAAAATAGAAAAATTTAAGTTGTTTTGAGTTAAACCAAATAATTCAAGTATCTGAAATATTAATTTTTACGAGAACAATAAATATTTTAGTATATTTAAAGTAAATTTTGAGAATATATATATTTACATCCCAGTTAAATTGATGTTAAAGTTTATTTTCATGTTGAAGTTTATTTCATATTGGATAGCAATTTATTTTCTTATTTATGGTTTAATAATATTTTAAAAGATAATAAAATTATAATGTTTTGTAACATACGGGAGTATTATTATATTTAGATGTTAGTTAAATAATTAGCGTCTATTAAACTAAAGATAATTGATTTTTAGAGAAATTTTAAATAGTCTTTTTTTAGCTTCAACTTTAATATATAATCATTTATTCTTTAAAAAAAGGCTGCCTTGGATCACCATACCCTGAGACATAATAGTTAAAAATACGATAGCTAAGTATCATTTTTATTGAATTGGATTTTTTTAAAGCGTATTTAATCATCATTTGATATTTTCGTAGAATATATATGTATATATATATATATATATTAATTATTAAAAACTCATTCACATATTTATCAATTTCTATATCTAATTTTTTTTGCACAATTGTATGTGAGATTTTGGTATCACTTTTATATCATAAATAATATTCGCAAGGTCATTACCATCTATTTAATTTCGCAGTGATTGCCAAAGTATGAAGCGGCAAAGTTTAGTTGAATACTAGCCAAAGTTATATTGAGTGCTTTTTTATATTCGAAACGAGTTTCCCTTTAGGGTAATACAAAAGTAAACAGAATTTAATTTATGTATTAAAATGCAAAACAGTTTGATCTGCAGTCGATGTTGTTCTCATCTTTATTACGCTTTCCTAAATTTCAGATTTTAAATCAAAACTCCTATTGCGAAAAGAATGTTAAATAACACCTGTAAATGAGATTATTTTTTTTAAGTTGTTTAACTTCATTAATTGAAAGAAAATAAACTGAAATGAACAAACAAGTAAATAATCGATGCGCAGAGAGAAAGTTTGTCAGTAAATAAACGCTGCCAATCTTTATTAATTTTCTACTTCATTATTAATCATTATGTGTGACTTAATTTGATACGGGAAAACAATCTTAGAACTAGTAAGTTCTTGCCAATAGCTGTACGATTTTTATGTTCGCAGGATAGCGACAATATATGCAAAAGTTTACGCTGACAAATGAAACTCAGTAACATT